>CALNXI010003106.1:29287-53749 GCA_942486025.1 Porites evermanni
TACAGATTGCAGGCACTGGCAATCGTGATACACTTGGCCATGGGATTGAAGCCAGCCTGCCGTTCAAATTCTTGCTGAAAAGCTTCACACCCCGCTTTCAACAGAGCCACATCCGATTTGCAATAGTCAATCATTTCTTGACGGAAATCAAAGCGCACGTTACGACGGACTTGATCCGCATGCCAACGCGTCAGTTCGTCTTTCTTTTTGGCCATCATGCCCTCGGGATCGTAAAATTCCAAATCGGGGATGCGGCCCACATACTGTTGATGATCCGGGGTATTGAACAAATGGGGAAAGAAGCCCTTCTTTAATTCGGTCAAATTGAAGGTGCTGGGAAAAGAGGCGAGTGGCATGGGCAAGAAACACAACGAGTCAATGAATTTGACAGCTCCGCTCCTGAAGGACAACACTTTCGCGCCCACGGTCAGTTGATCCACCACTTCGCGTTGTTGCTGGTACAGTTCGTGCAGAATAAACATGCCGTCAATCCTTTCAAGTTGTGAAACACCACGAGAATGTTCCGCTCACTCTCGCTGTCCGGGACCTCAGTGAGATCATCCAAATCGCGCAAAAATTGTAGGGCACAGTCCTCCCCGTCCAACACATGAATAGTGGCTTCTTCACTAGACGAATAACACAACAAATTGGCCACAAACACGCCTTCTGCATTTTGCATGGCTTCAAAATCGGCATAAACAAACAGGGGAGGGGGTGGCGCCACCATGCTACCTCCCCCCTCCTCTGTTGGTTCAATCTCCTCATTCTCTACCACGGGTTGAATGTAACACTTATGATCTTGGATGGACACCCATTCTTGACACACGGGACATTTGGCGTACCCACACTTATGACGTCGATCAGGAACCACCGTGTACTGGGCTTGACACTTGAGACAGGTTTTGATGGATTGACATTGCTTGCTGACCACATGATGATGTTTGCATTGGCTGCCGTAAAACTTGCGGTGACATAGGGGGAAATACTCCGTGGGGCGGGTGCCACGCACATAATCCTGACAATCAAAGCGCCCACAAGCACGGCAGCGTCTCCCTTGACAAGTGTGACTGGTCCGATCGTTGGTGTTGAACCCTCGTTCACAGTCCAGGCAATAATAGGAGCGGTTGACAAACGCAGGAAAGGACGTGCAACCATCAAAATGATCATTGGATTTGAGTAAACGAATTGGATGAGGCGCGTCAGGTCCTTTGAAGATCAGAAAAAACGGTTTCATCCGGGTCATCACCAGCAATTGATATTGAGGCCCCAACGCCTGTTGAAATTGCCGAAGCTCTGGCAAACCACAGGGACCCTCCGCGACTCCTGCTTGCTGATGGAGTGCCTGGGCTTGACGTAACTGCACAGGACGACCACGTTTGAGATTGTCCCAGTCGCGAAACCCATCCACGCCTTGATCTTTATGGCAGTGGGCTCGCATGGTGACGATAGCGCGAGCACAACATAGGGCATCTCTGTTTTTGATGGGGATGATACATTTCTTTTTCTTATTGTCTCGATCCAGGCATAGACGTCCCACATTGCGTTGTTTATGTCGACCGGACCCTGGACCGGGCATGGAGACAAACACCACATCCACTTGGAAACCGCGATCGGGGTTGAAGGCTTCATTGCTATTCAACTTGCCAGCCAAGGTGGCCAACATCTCATCCAAACGAGCCGTGCGTTGTAAAAACTCCCCTACGGTGAAATTCTCTGTTTGATAGGCGTGGGTGAACCCGTGAGCCGTGATGGCAAAATTCACAAAATGATGGGCGGGTCGCTGCTCGCGGCCGAGTTCTGTTTCAATGGCTTGGTGTAACGCTTCGGTCAAGGCCATGCCAATATTGTCCCCAGGGACAGGATCCCGCAATTGCCGTAATTGCGCATTGAATTGTGCTCGCTCCACTACATCACGCCAGCGGCGAGTGGTACGTGAGAAACAAAGAGAGATTGTTACAACAGAAACGTGAACGGCGGGCGGCCCAGAAAAAGTTGAAACCACCCCGTCCACCTAAACCAGCTCCCACACCCGAACAGTTGACAAAAGCCCGAGAGTTCAACCGACTGGCCTGCCAGCGATATCGAGCCAAAAACGCGGCCTATGTACGCTGCTTGAATCGGGACTATTACTACAGGAACCGTGAGCACATTGTGCAACAGCAGCGAGACCGTCGTGCCAAAAATCGACAGGCCAGAGAGAGTCCATTCCAAAAGTTACGGGCGTTGGCGGACGTGTGTGCTGCCCGGTTAATTGAAATTGAGTATGGATACCCCCGGATCGAGCCAGCGACCCAAGAAAAAGCGGGACCCCGAGACCAATAAACGGAACCAAAAACTGTACCGGCAACGGCAATATGCGGCGGTGAACGGGATCGAAAAAGTGAAAACCCTTCACCGACAACGCTACCACGAACGCTTGGCGCGCATGAAAGCCAACGGGGAGTACGAGGCCTTCAAGGCCAAAAAGGTCCAGGAGGGCATGCGACGCTACCATGCCATGTCCGAGGAGCGACGGAGTGAAGTGAAACGTAGGAACGCGCAATGCCAAAAGAACTGGATGCAGAGAATGAAGGAGGAGGGGACCTACGAGGCCTACAAACATCGATTGAATGTGCGGCGGCGGGCATTGCAAGCGGAGAAAAAGCGAACCTTGGGCGAAGAAGGGTGGAGAGCCTTGCAAAAACAAAAATATGAGAAGCGGGTGGAATCGATTCGGCGTCAACGCTGCCAATGGTTGGACGAGCAATTGGACCGTCCCTTTCCCCTCCCGTGGTTGCCGTAAGACTGGGCTGAGTCTGAGCCTGAGGAGGACACTGTACAAACCCTTCGGGCGAACGCGTTGGAGCAAATGGACCAGTATTTGTAAGAACAAGAATGAGTTTATTAAACTAAGTGTTGTAACAATTCAACCATGTTGTCTTTTTATGAGTGTGTTAAGTAGTCACATGCCCAATCTCAGTTTGGTTTTCATGATGCGTCTAACAATACGCTCCGTCAGGGTTTTGCGACCAGGGAGTTGATCAATCTTGGCAATCATCTTGCGATCCGCCACCCATTTATCTTTCAATGTCTTGGCTTTATCATAATCCATGTCATGCACTTTCGCGATCCTGTCTAACCGGTTGATGCCGGGATCCCCACGGGCCAATCTTTTTTTCAAATGGGTCCCAGGTCCCATGTACTGATAGCCGGGCCAATGAAATTCAATGCCCGTCTTGTTGAGGAGGTTTTGCACATCAAATACCTTGCCCCCGCGTTGCGATCGTCGTCGTCGCCTCGGTCGGGTACGGGGCGCAGCAACACGACGTCTCCGTCCCATCACGGGGTTTTCCACGATTTCCAATCCAACGCTTTCTTGGCCAGACCGGCGGCTTTCTTTTTGGCGACCCCGCCGGCTTTTTTGCGAATCCCGCGCTTGAGCGATTTCTTGATGGAGTCCACACGTTCACTGGGGGTATCCCAGGGTTCTGTGCCAGGCTCCTCTGAAAAAAGCAACTCGTGTGCCAACTCGGCACTGCTCGGTTGGGGCGTAAACTTGAGTTTCTTTTTGGCACTGGGGGTGATGTTCGGTTTGGGCGGGACAGGTGGTTTTCTGGGCCCACCCGGCGTGGACCCTTGTTTTATACCCTGGGTCGCCTTGACCAATTGCGTAAACCACGCTTGCATAGGCCCCGCCTCAAAATCATCGTCGCCCGGGGTCGTGGCCCCTGCTGCGCTCACACCACCGGCCGGGGCCCCAAACGGTTGGCGCACTTTTTTGGTCCAATGGCGTAATTGACGGCTCACGGCTTTGAGTTGAGGCCGTTTCCAGGCATCGGGGGCATCACTGGTCAGGAGCACATGTTGTTTGGCAGCCAAATCGGCGGCTTTGGTCAAGCGGGTATCTTCCACCAATTCTTGTTTGTACTTGTCTCTTAATTGTAAAAAAGCAGGGGCGTTGCCCACCGTGGTGCTCACCATCTCGGGTTCCATGGTGCAACTGAGGTGTCTGGTCTAGCGTATGCAACGTTTATAACATCGGTAGAGTTCAGGCCAGAGGGCGCCGCCTTTTTGAGCCATCATGATGGCGCGCCGTCGTTTCACAGAATGCGCGGGTTTGGCCATGGCGCGTAAACTCTGGGCATGGGGTTTGAGCAACGTGATAGTGTGTCGGGAGCGGGGGACGGTGCCGCGGAGAGTGTTCATCACCAATTCACTGATGGCATTGATCTGATCCGCATTCGCCATCCACAACAATTCTTGTCGTTTATGTTGATTGGCTTCTTGTAAGATGCTCTTCAAGAACGGGGCTTGACGTTCCATGCGCCACGCCATGCTTAAGGTTAAGGAATTGCCACGACCCAGCTCTATTTATGGTAAATTGGGCCCCACACTGGCGACACAGTTCCCCATGATAATGCTGTTGCATACGACGTCGACATCGCTGACACAACGCGGCCTCGATCTCCTCAGTCCACTCTAACGACAACGTAATGGCCTTGCGGGGTGGTCTAGTCCGGTCGACGAAGACGGATCCTGGGTTTGTATTTCCTGAGCCACAAAGGCGAGAGAGCCATTGCCAACAGCGGTAGCCTACCTCCGCTTTGCAGACCGCGTCGACGACGTCGTTTTCGGGAGACATAACGATGCCGACGTCCATTGGGTCCACGGACCATCCTCCAACAATGTCTTGTTCCCCACCAAGCGTGTCTTTTATAGCATCCCTAGCGTTCGCAACGGAGGCAAACCCGTTCGACTTAACATCCGCTGGACCCGTCGTTTATTGGCCGCCCATTGTGCGGCACTGATCTTGCCCACTTTTTTCTTGCGCGTCGCGGCTTGAATGGCTTTTTTAGTGCCATAAGCCGCGGCACCACTCACGGCTCCAGCCGCTGCCGCCTTGGCTGCAGCAATGGCAGCGGGGATGAGGAATATTGGGAGGATACCCCCTCGTTGCTTTCGGCGTCGTTTTCGTCTACCACAATGCATGATGATCCCTTGTTTGTCCAACAGAAGACACGCCTCTTGTCTTTTATACTCTTTTTTCACATGATGGAACAATTAAACGATTCCCCCGCATAGCGTTTTCGTTTGCCGGATTCCACTTCCCGTCGGCGTTTGTCGGCAATTTTGATGGCACGCTTGGTTTGATGATCCCCGATGGCTTTGGTGATCCCATAGCCGGCTTTGAGAATCCCGATAGGCAGACCGGGCCCGACACCCCCCACTTGACCCCTTCGTCGTTTGGCAGGGGATCGACGTCGGGTCGTCGTGCGTTTGCGTTTGCGTCTAGGGGCCATACCACTTCGACATCGGCCACACATGGTTTTGGGACGGTAGAAGGAAGGACCCTGGTTTTATATCTTTTTTTTGTTCACGGGCGTCGACCCCGTCCACGGGCTCGGCCACGGCCACGGCCGCGTCCTCGGCGGGGTGGTACAGGGGGCGGACTTGGGCTGGAGGTTCGGGTAGAGGTGCGGCGCACGGAAGGTCGCCCTCCTTCTTCATACACGGTGGTGACGGTATTGGTATGCGTGATATTGCGAATGCGTCTCCCTCGAGCCCGTTCTTGAGCATCTTCATTCAACAAATCCAACCGTCGCCTTAATCCCCGCCGTCGATCGTCATCATCTTCATCCTCGTCCTCCGACGGAGGGGGGGAATCGGGGGATGGGGGAGACGGCACGCGGGGACGTCGTCGCGGTTGTTTGGCGGCGATGGTGGGACGTCCAGTGGGGGTCGTCACCGTGGAGGTGGTGGTCCTGGTCCCTGCTCCAGCACTGCGTCGGGCGGTGAGGGGACGGGAGGGAGCCGTGGTGGTCGTGGCGGTGGTGACAGGACGTGGTCTGGGTCGTCTGGAGCTGGCGGTGGTGGTGGTGGTGGCCGTGGGACGTGTTCGGGTGGACGTGGTGGGGCGGGTTTGGGTGGCTGTCGTGGTGGGAGCGGTGGTGACAGAGGGTGGTGGTGGTGGCCGGGGTGGTGCCTGTGCCTGCCACGGGTGGTAAGGTGAAGGCGTTCAAGGCATCGTCCACATTGACCGGGTAGGTCAAATTAAAATCCTCAATCTCTTGATCCAATTGGGCTCGATCGACCGGTCGGGTCAATTCAGTCACCATGTCCGTCATGCTGCTGAGGTCCTGGAGGGGAGGAGGTGCTGTGGGGGAGCCCACCCCGGCAGGCGAGAGGGTCGGGGTCTCCATGCGGACCGATAAGTCACGTTGTTGTCCGCCTTCTCTTTGCCGACGGACTCTGGCGTGTTCTCGTTGCAGTTCGTTTTCGAACGGCAGGGACATCCACGGGGAGGGTATGGACTTGCGCCTTGCCTTCTCGGGGCGTTAAATGACTCCACAAGCGGTACCGATCATCCGAGGCCGGGTGCACATCCAACATCAAATAGCCAAAGGGACGAGACGTGATGCGTTTAAATAGGCGCAGGACTTGACGCCATCGGTCGGGAAAGGCTTGCAGTAAAATGGTCCGTATGCCCGTTTGATCCCGGGGGTTCTTGAAGGCCACAATGTAATGCGCGTTGCGATTGATGGTCTTGGAGAATTTACCAGGCGGGAATAAATCTTGCGTCAAATACAAGACGGTGATGTTGCGATGATGGGAATCTTTGGTGAACAAATCCAACACTCGTTTGTCCTGTCCCCCTTCTTCCATCAGATCATCCAACACCAGCACCCCTCCGCGCGTCCGACCAAACCATTGGGTCAAATGACGGGGGTCGGGTAACCCGCGATGAAACTGAATCCCATCCTTCTTTTGCATACGGTCAAACCGGGGTTGCCATCGGTCGTACACATAGACGATTTTTTTGGGTTTGACTTGAAACACGTTGAGGTACCGTAACCATTGTTCCACTAACTCGCTCTTGCCGCTGCCCGACGGGCCAGCCACAATCACACTACTGGGGTGTCGGATCATCCTTCCCACGGTCGAGGCAGACGACGGTAATGACCCGTGGCCCCTTTGGCTGCCATTCGTTTATACTGTTTGCTACGTCCCAATTTATAACCGATTTTGGCCGCTTTGGCCAACACGCTCATGATCCCCCGCCCGTTTTGACGAAAGCGGGGTCGTCGGGAGGAAGCGCGTCGTCGTCGTCGTTGTCTGGGCATGCCGTCCAATACTCGCGGTAGAGTCGTGGCGACTCAAACTGAATTAGCCCTTCCATCGTCTCTCTTAAATGCGTTTCACTCATGGTGTCCATGTACTGTTTGAGAGAGACCCAATCCTGGTCTTGGGCCAGTTGGCGGGCCATTAACCAATGATACCCATCCCAGGCATCGACGCCTTGGACTGTGTTCACCCGCTCGATGGGGTGTAACCACCAATACAGGGTTTCTTCTAAGAGAAAGGCATCGATCACACGCTGGACATCGCCTCGCGTAATCATGATGAGATACAAATGACCACTCTTTTACAACACATCTCGTTTTATGATGTTTTTTATTTTAACACTCACAATGATTACAAAGCATAAAGGCCTGGCGGCTCACATTCTTTTGCTCCCCTTCAGGTCGGGCATCGACTTCATCTTGTAATTCTTGTTTAATCACGCGTTTCAACTGGTCGGCCACTTTCTGATCATTCAACACTAAATTGTCGCAACTCCACTGCCCCAAAAATTCTTGATACGACTGGCCCTGGGCTCGGGCTTTCAAGAAAAATAACGCATAATGGCCACAGGTCTGACTATCCAGGGCTTGCAGGGTCATGTCACTGCGGATCAGGTGCTTCCATTGACCCCACCACTGGTGCAGGTCTGGGTTGGTGTACACTTGCAGGGGTAGACCATAACTGCCAAAGACCTCGCACTTGTTCTGTTCCGTCCACAGACCCAACCAATGCTGTCCCGGTTCTCCCGCCGGATCGGTGTTGACAATGTACGCTTGACGGACGGACGTGGAGGGTGAGCGGGGTAACTGGTCCGCTGGGTACACGCCATGAAACACGCGTCGTAATTGGGGATCCTCCAGAGCCAACGTTCGCAACACAGTATCACTGAGCGCCACAAACTCCATGACCCGTGTCTTCTGTCTTCTGAGACAACCTCAGCCGTTGATGTTGTACTTTATACCTCCCAGATGGTTGATCTCATACATGTTTTCATACTCACTCCATACCAACACGGTGATGTTGTGATTGACAGCCGCAGCAAAATCAATGATCAGTCGCACATTGCCCGATTGACGGGGGTTGCGATACTGATGATCATCAGCTTTTCCACTGGGCACATTGTTGAATAGGAACAACGTGCAGTTCTTGCCTTGTCCCCAATCACCAGGCAGCAGCATAGGAATCTTGTCTTCATTGTAGGCACCCATGGCTCGTAGAAATCGATCGTACCCCAGTAGATCTTCATAGGCTTGATCTCCAGTCAGTTGCAGGGTTCTGTAAGGGTATTCTTCTCCATTCAAGGTCTGACGTATTTGAGTGACGCCAAACTTTTCAAAGGCAAAGGGGTATCGTTGTAGGTCTCCATTGAAGGTATTGGAATGCAATGACTCGACCATCACTCGGTCAGGAAATCGACCCACAAACACATTGTCTTGTTCCCATTGGGTGGTTCGTCCATCAAAGGAAAACGTGCGGATTTCGCTCCGCACCACTGGGTAGCGGGCAATCTGTTTGCCCAGTTGTCTTTCTTTCTGCAGTCTGACATAGACGCTGGCATTCAAGGTCAGTTTTCTCATCAGCAACGTGACTTTGATGTCTTCTGGGTGAATGGCTGGAAATTTCTTGGTGGTCAAGGTGCCTTTGTTCGGGGTGCTCATCAAGTAGACGGTGTTGGGGTTGAGGAAGAGTTCAAAGTCCATCTGGATATTGGGGACCAACAATTTGCCTGTTCTGAGGGGTGGCAAATGGGGTTGAATGAGGAAGGTGTGCCAATTTTCGCTCAGCAACCGGCGAGTCAAGGCACTCAATTCTGCATTCCCACTCCAATTCGCATTGGTGGGGATATCCGAATTGGCTCCTGTGGCTCCCATGATATTCACGACATTGACTGCATTGACCCATCCTTGGGGGGCTAACTTGGTGGCTCCTTCTTCTCGGCTGAAATTTACTAAGGTTTCCAGGTAGGCTCTGTAATGGTAGGTGTTGCTCTGTTCCGTCATGAGGACGCCATTCATGCTCAGGGTGATGTCTCGAAAGATGGAGTGTCCAAAATTGTTGACGCAGTACGTGCTCTTGGAATTGTTGGCATCAGACGCTGCGGTCAAATCAGCGCTCAACCCATTATACCCAGCCGCTGGATCGGTCAGACGGACTTTGACTTTGAATCGGAGGGAATTGGTATCGTAATAATCGTCGGAGCCAGGGATGGAGAACGTGATGGGCTGGATGCCCGTCAAGGCGGATTGAAACTCCACTTCCCGAGAGGCTTCGTACCGATAATCCACATCGGGCACGTCAAACAGTTGGAGCGACATAATGCGGTCTGTCCCTGGGGTTTAACGTCGTCCCCTTTTTATACCCTTTCGCCTACGTTGCCTCCTGGCTTTGGCTTGGTTGGCCCACAACACCTGCCTGAGATCCCCCTTGCCAAAGATTGTGCCCCCTTTCATCCGTTGCTGGAGCCAGCGTGTCCTTCTGGCGTTTTCTTGGTCTGCCGCGAGGACCTGCCAGGGATCCCCCATGCGCATGCGAGTGGACGTGCCAAAAATGGTGCCTCCTTTCATCTTATGTTGTTTCAAGTAGTCCGAGATCATGGGATTCGATAGGCGGGAGGAGGTGTACATCAAAGGATAGCGCGCCATCGCCGACTTGCCAAAGATGGTGCCCCCTAGTTGGTACGGCGAGATGAACCGTCCACGGGTGCGTTGCCGTCGAATGCGATTTTGCGTTTTGAGAAAGCCACCCACGCGTACCATCTTGTTTTCACAGTCCAAAGATGTCCCGTACACGTTGCGTGGCTCTTTTATAGGTATTTTGGGCGGTGCGTTTGGCTTTGTGTTTGCCCATCGTCCAGGCCATCGCGGGGGCTTTGCGTTTCAGCCCGCGGGTGAGTTGCGTACGTCGATCCGCCCACGTGTCCGCGGCACTCTTGCCTCGTTGGATATCTTGCAGTCCCGCTTGGGCTTGCTGCACGATCAGGGGTCCCGCCAGTTTGATCAAGTCTTCGGCCAGACCCTGGCCCTCTTGTTGGGTGACCACGGGCGTGTGGTATCGCGTTAAACTGCCTCCGCGCATGGTCGGTTCACGTCGAGGTGCTTTTTGGACCCTCCAGAACACGTGAATGGCTTTTTATAGCTGTTTGAGACCGATGGTCACCAGGGTTTTGCCCGGGGGTAAGATAGCTAGGGGTCCACTGGTACTGGCAATCTCCACTTCCAAGATATCCATCTGTTGTCCTCGCACTTTGATCCATTGATGGTGGAGGGGTTCCGCCGTACTTTCCCCATCGCCGGTTCTCAGCAATTGCACTTCCCGCAACAGGGGAAACTTGCCACTGCCCACTACGGTGGATTCCACGAGATCGGTATAGACCATGACGGTGCGTTTGCGGGTCCCCACCAATTTTTCAAACGAGGCATTCAGGTTGTTAAACTGCCATTCCACCATCCTGGACGGATGAAGCCTCTTATTTTTCACCACAAATGTTTGATCCATCACATCCCTGGTCAAATCCGAGGGTTGCGTCCCGGCATAATGCGCTCCTTCCCAATAATAGTCCGTTCGATTCGAGGGATCCTTGGGGGGTGTTTGGCCATCATAGGTCACGGTGGGGCAAGTGAATTGGAGATTGGGGCCCAGCACATGCCCTACCACACCTTGGGGTTGTTCGATGAAGCCAAACTTTTCCGCTACCCCTAGATCCAGGGAAAAGGCGCTCGTGGCTTTGGTCTTGTTGCCGTTTAGCAACTCTCCTTTAGGCACTGCATGCAAAATCAGGGCATTGTCTTTCCAGGTCATCATGGGCATCCAGTTCTTTTTCACACTGACAAGGGGTCGTTCATCCGCATCAAAGGTCTTGGCATAATCTTGTTCGTACATCAGTTTCTCCATGGTCGTGTTGTGCACTTCTTGCATCGCTCGTTGCCAAAACAGGCTCCCGGAGGTCACAGGATGTTTGGTACTCATGATCTCTTCCAATTCCACATAGTACTCCTTGGTCTTGAAACTGACCCGTCGATACTCCCCTAGCACATATTTGCGCGTCAAGTACGTCACACTGAACTGGATGACTTTGGTATGAGGATCCGTGGCGATGACGGCATTGCTCTGTCCTTGATCCGGGACCGTCAGCGACATCAACGAGGCATGCCACCCCTCGCCCGGTAACGACAGCCGTTCGGGCAGACGGACCTTGAAACTATTGTTGGCATTGTTGGGAAACTCGTTGGTCGCATCCCTGACGAGCGTCAGGCGTTTAATCTCGCCCATGATGAAGAGTAATCCCCTCTGAACAGGGGTAGGGTCCTTTTATAGCCACTGGTCCACTTTCTGTTTGCTGCGAGGAACGCGTCCCACCAACGAATTGAAGGTCGATTGTTTGGGATGAAAACACACTTGCTGGGCAATGTTGGGAAAGGCCCGTGCCAATTCCATCAGGGTCATGCAGGTCTTGGGTTTGGGGGGTTTCTTTGGGCGCATGGGTGGATGACGACCCGCGCGTCTGCGTTGTTTCTTTTGGGCCGCCGTGTAAGCACGGAGGGCTTGTTGACCAAAAGCGACCCCCGCCATCCTGTTGACGTTGGCTCGTCGTTGGCCGGCGGCTTTCTTGTGAATGAATTTCAGAATGTCTTCGTCGCTGGTGGGAGGGGGTGTGTAACTGGCCCGCGGTCGGCTGGACTCCGCCTGCACCTCATCCAAAAACCGCACCCGCTTTTTTCTTTTTCGAGGTGTTATTCTGACGCGGACCATGTTGCGCGGGAATCCAACTATCGTACTTGGCAGGCCACCCTTCCCACCGGACCAACACCTGGCGTCCTTGGCGTTTCAACACTTTTTCGACCCGAAATAACGAGTCGTCCGACACTTGCACTTTTTGAACATCGGGTTCGTAAAACGTGCCCTTTATAGGCGTGCCGTCCCATTCACTGAGTCTATAGGTGACGACAGGATGACGACGGACGTGCGTGACCACAAACACTTCTTCCGTCCAACCGGGCAAATACCCTTTTTTGAAGGGACGATGTTTCTGGTTGAGACGCACACGATCCCCTACTCGACATTTGGGCGGTGGGGTCGTTTGGTCCAAACGCGACCCGTAGAGTCTGTCCCACACGTCGGGCACCGTTTTGGGGGTGACTTGATGCGGGGCCATCCCAATACTGCGATGATGGGTGTGATTGTAGGTATGGATCAAGGGTTGTAACACGTCCACGTACCGTAACGTATTGTGGGCGGTGAAATAACGGTACATGCGTTGTTTCAACGTGCGATGCCATCGTTCCACCACCGAGGCCTTGCTATCCCCATACGTGGAAAAATGATGCGTCCCCTGTTTCTTGAACCAGGCTTGGACCCCTCGATTGTAGAATTCTTTGCCTTGATCCGTCTGTACGCGGAGCGGTCGCCGCGGCGAGGCTTGCTGGTAAATGCGGGTCAACCCTCGGATCATCTCGGACGTGCTTTTGGATTTGATGGGGACGGCCCAGGCATACTTGGACAGGACGTCGATCACGGTCAACAAATATTTGTTCCCTTGGTTCCATCGACTGAGTTTTTGCATGTCGACCAAATCCATCTGCCATTGTTCGCCTCGGTCAAAGACCAACGTTGGGCGCGGTAGGAAACCGCGTCCGTCGGGGTTTGTGGAGGGTATAACTCAACACCGATTGGAGAATCCGTTGCGCTTGCGGGGTTTTCAATTTATGGGCTTGGGCAAAGGGTTGGACCCCGCCCAAAGCCCCGGGTGCCTGGGGATCTTCGTAAGCGCGTGGCAACGACATCAAGACACTGACACATAATCGACTCCCATCTCTGTCTTTAATAGTTTTTTTTCACACACCTACATTTTTTCAAAACAAAACCAAGCTACCAAAGTTCTTATGCAAATGGCGCGTCCTCTCGCGCTCCCTCTCTTGGGCTTTGGCGGCTTCCCCAAACTGATTGAACCATGGCCTATTCTTCTCGATAAAATCCCTCTCTGGGCTGCTTTGGATCTCAGGGAGTGTGTCTCTCACCCATCGTCTCAGCGTGGGTTGCGCTTGCTCTCGGGGATACCATAGCGGGCCATGCAACCATTGAAAGTAGCCACAGGGGTCTTGTCCTGGGAGAAAGCTCCCACATCTGAAAAACACTTTCTGGTAATTCTTGCAATTTCATCTTGGGGACCAACCCACATTTGCACTTCAACTCCCCTCGTTGCAATCGGGCACGGACTTGAGGGTGCGTGTCTTCTTTCAATTTCTCCATCATCACTTCCCGGCTATCTTCAAACAAATACACGGGACACCCTTCTTGGGGGCACTTGACCCTCAACTGGCCAAATTGGGTCTGGGGGTTGACACAATAGATGTATTGACGAGGATGAAAGGGGCACGTTTCATACAAGAGATCGTTCAACTGGGTCTCCATCTGGTCAAGGTCGTGTTCTTCCTTGGCAGGATCGGCCTGACACGTCCCTTCTTCGACACACTCTTCCTCATAATCTTTCAGGGTTCCCTCCATCAGCTCGTCCACGGAACAAACAGGGGAGGATGTAGGGGGTGTCAGTGGGTCTGCTCGGGGCAGGGCGTTCAGGGCCAACACGAGTTCACTGGTGGGGGTTTGGGTGGCTTTCTTTTCTACGGCTAGCGCTTGGGCTTCCTCGTTCCCCTTGGGTTTCTTACTACTCACTCGGCGTCGTTTGCGTCCTGAGGGCACCGCGGCAGGTTGAGTGGCTTGACGTTCCATGCTTTGGCGGAATGACGCTGGGTGAACGTCTTGCCTGCCTTTTATAGCCCATCCTCTGGCGTCTCGTGATCCTCATAGGATCTTTTTGTCCACCAATCCTGACTCAGCCCTGGCTCTCGTGAGGGTGGTGTGATCCGTTGGTCCGCCAATCAGAGCCCACGCCTTCCGCTATAAAACCAGAGGTGGCACGACGGCTATCTCATTCATCACAGTGTTTTCCCATCCACGGTAAGTGAGTATGGCGCTCCATGAAGTGGGTCTCTTGGTATACAGTCAGGGGTTTGCCCTCTCCCGAGACGAATATATTATTCGAGAACTGGCTTTTTGTGATTGGACGGGGCATCATCATGCCCTCTTCAAATACCTGTTACCGCAGGGCGTGTCGTACGATTCATTATCCGAGGAGGCCAAGACCCGTGTCGATCGTCAAACTGGGACGGTGCATGGGTTGCCTTTTGAACCAGACACGGCGTACAACCGCCACGAATTCCATCCCTACCCTCAGATCCAGGACGATCTCACTCGTTGGTGTCAACAGTACCTTACCCCCCAACGGACTCGGCTCGGGGTGTTCACACTGAATGGTCTGTATCGACTGTTCCAAGAGATGACCTACCCCCTCGTGGTCTTGGAAGGGCAGGGTTGCCGAGACTTGGCCCCTCTTCCCATGGCTACCGTCAATGTCATGGCCACCAACGACAATGGCCGCAATTGGTGCATGGATCATACTGACGGGGATCGCGGAAGTGGGGTCTGGCACGATCGTTGCGCGCGTGTACGAGCCTGTCAAATGAGTGGGTGGTTACGTCGCCAAACCCATGTCCTGCCTACCCTCGATCAAGTCAATGCCCAACGCGTGCTGTGGCAAAAACGGTGTGATCGGTTATTGGATACAATCTTATGCGAGTATTGCTGTGAGGAAAAAGATGACGCCTTTGCCCGAGGTCAAGGGTTGGACTGGATCCCTAACAATTGCAATGACTGTCGTCTAGTTCGAAGCATTTTCGAACAAACCGTCACCCAACAGGAATGTCACGACCCCCTACTGTATGCCGATGATGAACCCCACACGATGTGGGCTTGGACGCCTTTCTCTTACCCTAAACAATGTGTTTCATTTTTTGACAGACCATGCCGCTGACTATTTACACGGGAGGCGCCAAAGGCGTGGAAACGCATGTGGAACGATTATGTCACCTGTATGGTCATGTGTGTGTGGTCCTCATCCCACCCTGTCACCCTCGAGCCAAGTCCCTCACGCCCTTGACGCAAACGGAGTTGGACGCCGCCACCCCCACCGTTACCCAGGCAGCGTTTCGATTGGGTCGACAAATCCATCATCCCATCAGCCTCCAGTATATCCAGCGGAATGTTCACGTGATCCAGCCGGCGTCCTTAGTCTTGGCGGTGGGCTATTTTGACGAGTTGCGCAAGCATGTGTTGGATGGAACAGGATGGAGTGTGGTCATGGCCCAGCTCTTAGGCAAACCCCTCTATGTCTTTGATTTGGATAGGGAACAATGGTTTTGGTGCAATCCCACCTCCCAAGACTATCAACCATGTGAAGGCATGACCGAGGAACTCATTGCTCTACCCACCCTCCAAGACAAGACTGCCATTGTAGGCACGCGGGAAGAAGACCAAGCGGTCTATCCCACCCTGGAGGCTTTATTCAAAAACAAATAAAAAAAAACACTGCTATAGAACATATCACTTGTTTTAATGTATATCAATGACAATAAAATTCATGGCTGACATGACATTCATGATCAAGTCCAAGCGTTTCATGACTTTGTCCACCGTATCGTATGAGGCTTTCCTCCTGCCAATCATGACGGGGCGTTGTCCAATGGGACACTGGGGGATCCGATACTTGAATGTGACAATCACAAACGCAATGCCCTCGTTCATCAGGCGGTCGAGATTGGGGGTTTGACGCGCCATTTCCACCATCATGCCAATCTGAAACCCAGACACAAAAAAACGCTCAGTCAACCAACAAAACAAAACAAGCAAAGGACACTTTTCCCCTTACCGATAACCGGTGATCCATGAGGCGGTGGCAGTGGTGGCAGCCATTTTTTCGGGGCGCGTGCAACCGCACCACCACCTGGTTCCACCAACGGTCCTCGCCCAGATGTTGAGGCAACCCTGTGGGGTCGCATTTGGGCAACCCTTTCAACTCGCGCACCACCTTCTTTCGCTGGTCCATGGTGTAGAAACAGTGCACCCAAAACATGATCTTGACCTGGACTTCCAAGGGGAGCAAACGGCCAAATGGCTTGTTCTGTGGATCGACCAACCCTCGACAGTCCATCTTGACAGAGCAACACGAGGCGACTGACCTCTCTACGTGGTGTTCCCCTTATTCATCTTCTGGTGTCCACCAATCACACACTCGCGCTAGACCCCTCTGGTCCAGGGATGAAAAGGTGTACCCATGGGGGTACCCCCTAGAGTCTCCTCTCCTTCATAGCATCCCACGTGATGGCTCTCCACCAATCAGATCCGCTCGTGGAGTCTCTAAATCACGTTGCGCGCCCTGTGTGGGTTCATTCCAGTTTGATCCGTGTGACTGATCAAGATGTTGAGCTCGCTCCAGTCCATTGTGCTGTACTCGGTACCTATTGCGGTCCTGTTCGATATGTTGAAGTTGTTGTGCCACCTGCCGAATGGTCGCGAATGCCTGTGCGCCTTGTTCCGACGCTGCACCCATGAGGAGCTGAGGGATTGGGCCAAAACGTTGCCGTGGGACCATCCTGTCGCCCGGAAACTCGATCATGAGGTGCATCGCCGTCGCATGGCTGGTGAGTGTTATGGCTTTGATTTTTTTCGGGTGTGGGTCCCTTTGCCTTATACCTTTTTTGATTCCTAGACGTGTTCAAGGGGTTTGAGTTTCTACGAACCGTGCTGTGGCCTGTCCACCTGTGTCTTTGCCCTCAACGAGCTCGACTCAATTGGGCCGCGCGGTTTTGGGTTCCAACCTGTTCGTGTTAATTTTTTAGATTCCTTGGATTTTATGGAGAATCAGCCAGTGTGTCACATTTACCAGTGGGTCGCTCATCCCACTTATGGCGGAGTGTGCAACCATTGTGAACGCATGATGGACGGGTTAAGACTAGATGACGTCATTGCCGGCAACAGGGAGGGGTCCCTCACGGAAGATGATGTAGTCGAGTTTGTGCAGAATGGGGACCCCAACCATCGGGACTGGGACGATTGGCCCCTACGTATGACCTTCCGGATCAATTCGTTTCTCCGGGCCCAGGGTCCTGTGGGTGAACCGGAGTTAGTCCTGTTAGAGTTTTTAGATGATTAATTTTTAATTTTTTTACAGCCACGCATTGCCTGTTACGTCATCACACGCAATGGATCCGCCCTTTGCAATCCGGTTTCTTTCGTACCAGTATTCCCATCTTGATTCGTCTGTCCACCTCTTTGTAGGCTTTCATTATACGTTAAACCAGTACGGAGGATGGATTAGACCCGTGCAATTGCGATGCCATTATAGTACTGTTAGATGTGTAATCAGTCTTCATGAAACGTTTCAGATGTAAATGCCATGATTGAACATTATGGGAACGGTGGTTGGATCCGAGACCGTATTGCTTATTTACTCATGGGCTTACAACATTATTATTATTAATTTTTCGTAGATTCGCATACCATTCTCAGCACCCACAGGGTTCACGGTACCTCCGCTGCATGGTGTTTCCTCGGCAGTATTGTGCAGTGGTACACTGGATCAGGGGTCCCTCTTCCATTTCCGAGACCCATCAAATTACTTTGTTGTCGTTGTTATTTGAACTTTCGTCTTGCCAGCGATTTACACGTGTCCTGTTATTGGTGCGAGATGTTGCAAGGCATGGGGTACCCACCCCGTCCTTAAAACATGTTTTTTTTTTCCTTTTTCAGATTCTCGTTTTGTCATACGAGCCATTTATCTCCCTTCCCTTTTTCAGCCATTGCCCAGGTGATACACCAACACACGAGGAACCTCCAAAATCTGACGGGGAGATTATATTTTGTTTGCAAACGTTGTTGGATTTATGTACGGCACGTGTCCACCCTCTATGAACCCTGTCGGGGCTGTGCGATGATGGAAAGCATGGATTGGGAATTCTGAACACCCGGCAGGGGGAGGTCTGCATGGTGGCGCCACCCCTGCTGGATGTTCATGATTTTTTTTTTTAAATTCCATTAGATTCCCATTGGATTATCCAACGGGTGATGATTTTCCAAAGCTGGCCCATCCCTCATAAACTTTGTATCGTCAATCATCAAGGATGGTCCAGCTTACTCTATTTGTTCAAACGTTTTTCCCAGAAACGCATTGGATCCTAGAGCATTTTGATTTCACGCAAGACTGGATGTTAATAGAATTGTTTTGTATACAATCCTTCCAGGGCGTGACACCACGAGGGCGTCACACACGTCCCATTTTGTAATTAAGTCTTTTTTGTCTTCTAGTCAATCATTGGACAATAAACCACCGCCTTGTGCGTAGCAATGGTCGACTTTTTCTCATTCAGTTTGCTTCTTGGCTCTAACCACCCTCCTTCCGATTCGTTTCAGACATCTTTTCCACGTTTAAATTCCATTTAATCAAACCATGGTCAGGGCTCAATTTCAACCATTACGTTTCATGGCCTCATCCATTGCTCATGACGACTGCCGCCAGGAAGCAAACACCCTATCTTCATTGTGTATTGATGTAAAAAAAAAAAAAAAGGGCGTGACGTCACTCGGACGTCACACATGTCCCGGATGTAATTTAGGTCACTGTCGAGACTTGTTTTTTGTATTAAATGATGTTGACCTCCATACAGTGTGTTTTTTATTGACTTCCGGTGATGCGAGGGGACTGGGGCTGAATTGCGCATGCGTCCCGCTTGTACCCAGGCTTTACTCGAGATGTGTTCATTAAAACTATGTGAAGAATGTGGATCAACCTCTTGTGTGTGCGTGTTCTTTTCCCCATGGGGTCACGTGAACATGGATGCCCAAATATGGGCATTGTGACGTCAATTTGGTCACATGGGCTAAATGCTCGATTCTGATTGGTGGATCAAATTTTTGCTGCGCTCTGATTGGTTAGGACCTATTGTAGCCTATATGACTACTACCCGGGATCCTATCTTATGGTCTTTAAGATCAGGTTTGATCTTGTTAACTTTCTCGTTTTGCGGTCTGTCATTTTCCTTCTCCTCCACCTCTACGCAGTCGTTGGAGTCAATACATTGTAGGTGTCTTTCTATTTCAATACTTGCATTTAAAATTTCTAGATCTTCAGAGTCTGAGATTACAAATTCGTCCTCGTCAACACTCCCAACATCGCTTTTAGCCTGCAGGAGCACTAAGGAATGCAGTTTCGTGGAAAAGTCTTTAATAGACCTTTTCATCCTCAGAGATATCCAATTTACTACCCCGTCAAGCACATCATCTTTTTGGATGGATTTCAGATTAAAGAGCACCAATAACCCTGAGTCTTTACCTCCGACCTCTTCATGTACTTTGTGAGTATCAATTATGATGAAAGTTGAACGTACCACGCCTACCAGAATAGCATATGGGTTACATGTATAAACTGCAAAAGCCTTTCCCTCTGCATTTTTAGACTTTTCTAACGATTTCAATGCTGATTTCAAATGCCTCTGCTTGTCTTCAAGATTATCCGATGACTGCTTCGCCAAGATTTCAGTGGTGGTGTATTGCGTGTTTATAATTGCATGCTGGGTCATTATCTGCAATGCATCGTATACATCTGCATAGTCGCTAACCTTTCTCAAGTGGTTGACACGGTTCGGAAGGGATCGTATGGTTTCTTCCGCCACGTTTTGGATTAAAGAAGCTATTTTATGAGCAGAAACTTCTTCACATTTGAGGAGTTCGTGGGCGATTTTAGTGCAAAGATAGACGCAGGAATTGCTTCCATCGCTTGCTTGAAAGTTACTTGCAAGGTCATTTTAAGATCTTCTGATATCGATTTGTTCTGAGAAGTAAAAGAGCTAACGGCCTCATCCATGAGCTCCACTGCCATTCCCTGATGATTACTCAGTGGTACAAACAGTGTATCTGGATTTTCGTCACTCCACTGTTCAAACGTCTTGTAGTTATTCCCTGGTTCCGGACCACAAATAGACATCATCGCATGATGAGCGTCTGTTGCCGATGGTCCCTTGGAAGGATCCTGATCCCAGCAGGCACGAAGAAGCCTCATCCACTGTCTGGCACTGTCGTCACTCAACCCTGTTAAGTTTTCCTCAGTAACAGCTGGTCGTTCTCCTTTACGTATGTAGTCATAGTTGAGAGCGGAATTAGCAAGTTCTCCCTCCCAAGGAGTTGAGCGATCTGGCAAACTGAATTCCGTCATAACCATCCCGAGGCTGTACATATCGCTTTGAAAGGATGGTTTTGTCCCTCTTTGCAGAAGTTCAGGTGCTGTGTATGCTGCGGTACCCATGACAACATCATTATTAGAAGGCAAGATTGATACGGAAAACTGTTCGAAATCAAACCGAGCCATACCAAAGTCGCCTAGTTTCACCTTGTATTTTCCCTCTCCGTCGTCGCCGATGAATGCATTTGCTGCTTTGAGATCACAGTGGACGATGTTATGGTTATGAAGGAATGCAAGTCCAGAGGTCACCCCATGCATGTTATGCAAGCGAATGGACCAAGGCACTGGTTGTAGTTCATGGAGGTCCAGTAATTCTCTTGCGTTATGGACCTTCGTGACCTCTCCCTCAATTTTGATTTCCTTTTCCAGTAGTTCGGTGACAAGAAGTGATCGAGTAAAATCCACCCCGAAATGATAAAGGATGTTGGGATGTCGCAGGCTTTTTAGACACTTAATTTCCTTTAACAATTTTACCTTATGCTTGGGGGTGATGTTAACCATATATTCTTTACACGCAACTTCTGTGATAGAACCCGTATCCCGGTGAAATTGACCTTTGAAGACGCGTGACGTAGAACCAATTCCTATCTGATCCCGTCCTAATTCCACTTTCGTTGGATCTAAGGTAACGTCATCTCCCCCCGTAGTGATCCTTCTATTCTTTTCCTTTGTTTGTGGTTGGAGTAGTATAGGGGGTCTAGTCCCGCACAAATCGGAGCACATTTTTTTCGGACACCGCGGACATCACACGTGATGACAGCGTGAGAGTTACACGTGAGTCACTTTTTCCAAACACGTGAGTTTCATGTTTAGGGTTAAATCTCAGTCGAGTGAGTTTTCCAAAACCTAACTAAATTAAATTTCCTAAACTAACACAAATGTTTACTTTTATGTTTAGGGTTAAATTAGTGGGGCGCAGTGTTTACGGTTAAATCTGTTGAGTGAATGTCCTAACCTAACTAAATTTCCTAACCTAACTACAGCGGAAGTGTGTTATGGAACGGCTTGCCTCTGGAGGTGCGGCAATTGACATCCCCTAGTATATTTAAGGGAAAATTAAGAGACGTAAATTTCGATTGACAAATGATTTAATTAGCGATTTTCTGTTTTTACACACGGCCTCCTTGAGAAGCAGGTGTTTTCTTTTCATCTTTATTATTTTAGTTTTTATCTTAGATTTTAGATTAGTTAGGAAGTTAGTTCTTCTATACTTCACTGTAAATGTATACCTGAAGGAAATAACGTGTTTAAATAAAGTTACCTTACCTTACCTTACCTTACCTTAAATGTCCTAACCCAATGTTTACTTTTATGTTTAGGGTTAAATCAGTCGGGCGCAGTGTTTAGGGTTAAATATTTGTCCTAACCTAACTAAATTTCCTAAACTTACTAAATGTCCTAACCTAACTAAATGTCCTAACCCAATGTTTACTTTTATGTTTAGGGTTAAATTAGTGGGGCGCAGTGTTTAGGGTTAAATCAGTCGGACGCAGTGTTTAGGGTTAAATCAGTCGGGCGCAGTGTTTAGGGTTAAATCAGTCAAAAAATTTCCTAACCTAACTAAATTTCCAAAACCTAACTAAATTTCCTAACCTAACTAAATGTCCTAACCTATCTAAATTTCCTAACCCAATGTTTATTTTTATGTTTAGGGTTCAGGTCACACTTGAGTGATTATGGGCAAGTTTGAGCAAGCCCATTGACGTCACACTTTGTTTTTGCTGACTCAGTTTTAGTTTTGTAACTAAGTTTTCCAAAACCTAACTAAATGTCCTAACCCTAACCCTTTTCCTAAGCTAACCTAATGTTTAATGTCGAGGGTTAAACAAGTTAATTCCATCACGGTTTATGTTTGTGATGTGTACTAAATTTCACAAGGTCACGGTTGAGTGATTACGGGCATGTTTAGGCAAGCCCATTGACGTCACGTACATTTTGTTGACTCAGCAGAATTTGTTTCTATTTTTAGAACTTGACATCATTTTATAATAACACAAGGTATAAAAGCCGGATATCTATAACCATACTCATTTTATTACGATACGTTGTAGTGAACGGAGCTCTCATCATGGCAATTACTTACCCACGTCCCTGTCCGACCTGTGGAACCAAAATTAACAATCGAAGTAATTTCTCAAGACATAGAAAACATTGTGAGAAGAAAGTAGATCCTGTTCCATGTCCACACTGTCAGTCCACATTTACAAGAAAAGACGACATGTTAAGACATGTTCGCAAGTTCCACTCCGAAGCGGCCAAGCGGAAAGCAGAAGAGTCTGCCGAACTATCCAAGCTGGAATTATTACATGCAACCAAAGTCCCACGTTTAAGTGTAGAAGAACAAGTAGGTGGTGCGGTGAGCATCCGTGGAGCAAAACGCCCCACTGAAGAGTCCAATTCTGATGTCAAAGAGTTAAAACGAGAGGTGAAACAACAAGAGGAAAATGAAAAGTACAACGAGGAATCTACTCCGCTCTTTGTAGCCAATGTGACGAAATAAGGACCAGCCAAAAAATGGAAACAAAATGTACTAGTGAACCAGAAATTCATGATGACCTTAGACCAGCAACGCTCTCCTAAAGAGTTAGAAGATTTGAATATCGCTGCAACCCACGCCATTGCAGAAGCTACAGATAAGCTAATTGAGGAACTCAAAATACCAGAGGACTATTGGATGTCTTTGCAAATTGGGAGTAAAGAACATCAAAAAGGAGGATTAACAGGAGAAACATGGCGAGTAGACGTAGGAGATTTTACGAAGCGAGCAGCCATGACTCAAGCTGTTTTACAAAATCTTTCACAGGTTTTAACCAGCGGCGAATTTATTACAAATGATGTTGGTTTTTCAGCATCAGTATTATTCAGCCGACCGGAACGAAAAGGAGGTAAACGAGCAGGAGCAGGTCCAGGTCAAAAAATATGGGAGAAAATGGCTAAAGAATCCAAGTGTGTCTGTGAGATTAAAAACAAGGATTCTCTGTGTTGTGCTCGCGCTATCGTGGTGATGCGTGAATATGCAAGACGTCAAGCGGGTGAAACTAATACCTTTGAGAATATTCGACAAGATCGAGGAAACAACTCCCAACAACTCAAAGAGGCGAAGAAGTTACACCGAGAAGCAAAAGTGTCAGAAGGATTATGTGGATTAGAAGAAATTAATTCATTTCAAGAGTATCTGGGACCAAAAGGATTTAGAATTATTGTGGTGGATGCCACTCGGGGTGGTGTGATTTTTGAAGGAGACAAGTACGAAGACGAAAACAAAATCATTGCTTTGGTCAAGTCAGTGCATATGGATAAAAACAACCAAGAGAAAGCGCATTACGATGGTTTATACAGCATCCCCGGATTTATGAACAGAAGCTATTTCTGCAAGAAATGTTGCAAAGGGTACAATAGCGAAGACAGCGCCCATCATCGATGCCAAGCCAAAAATTGCCCAGCATGTAAAAGAAACAGCGAATGATGAAGACGGATGTCAAGATTTTACCTTATGGGGACAACCAGATCGTAGTTGCAGAATATGCAGACGTGAATTCTATGGGGAGCAATGCTTTAGAGCTCATTTCATTCAAACTGTCAAAGAAGACAAAGACATAAAGAAAACAAGAGAGGAATTAGAACGACAACTCCATGAACAATTGACCCCCATCCTGGAACTGAAAAGTACCTGTCGAGACTTTCAACGATGTGTCAAGTGTATGGTGACTTACAAGGTCAACAAGGATTTACCCCACAAATGCTTGCATGCACAGTGTAAACATTGTCTGGAGTTTGTTCCTATTTACGAGCATAAGTGCTGCATTACCAGTGAGGAAGAACAGAAGTTTAAGAGAACCTTGCAAAAATTAAGAAAAAAGAAGAAGACAAAAGAAGAAGTGTTGGGAACTATTGTTGAAGGATTGCCTGATCAATCCACACAAGACATGATCGATGTGCTAATTGCTCAACGGAAGAAAAAATTAAAGGATTTAGAGTATATCAATATGGGAGTGCCAATGGCTGAAATCCAATTAGGAGATTTACAAAAAAAAGTCATTGAAGATCTGTTGGAGGAGGGGGTACCACCGGAAGAGATTACTCTAGAATTGGTCAACGAGCGATTACCGAAAGAAAGACCGTCAAAGAAGATTGTTGTTGATGATTTGATCTTTGCTGATATTGAATGTCTGATTGACAGCAGTAAAACCTTTATCCCAATCCTGATCTGTTTTACTAAAGGACGTGACAAAACC
>CALNXI010003107.1:10577-50074 GCA_942486025.1 Porites evermanni
CCCCCCCCCTTTTTCAGGGGAAGAAACTTAATAAGCCCCCTTGTCTTCTTAGCCCCATCCCCTCATTATTATCATTATTATTATTATTATTATTATTATTATTATTATTATTATTATTATTATTATTATTATTATTATTATTATTATTATTATTATTATTATTATTATTATTATTATTCACAAATAAATAATAGGCTGCATTGATCAATCAGAACTGCAAAACTTCATGCGGACTGATCCAGGGTGGTTGTTCACCAGCTGGAAGTTTGGATTTGTTTTCGATCCTCGGCTGCATGACCTCCAGCCTTCTTGTACTTGTGCTTTTCTACTTTGTATGCTACTGTAGTTGTTTATGGAGAACTGACACCATCGTCTTTGCTAAATTAAATAGCCCGCCCTCTCTCAAATTGCCCCCACCCTCCTCAAATGCGTTTGAAATAAACACATGTAAGCCCCCCGGGGGGGACAGTATTAGCGTACGGATACTGTTCCAGCTCACCTTGTCAGTCCACATTTCTGACACAACTTTGTGTTCATTGCTCTCGAGGAGTTTCTGTATAAAAAAAAAACTGCAATCTAAGCAGAGCTCTGGCCAACCTACAACGGCGCCTCAAGGAAAATGATGCCTGGTAGCCAGGAGATATAAAAACTACAAGAGCGTTTTAAAACAGAACTTGCCAAAAAAAAATGGAATTATTTTTTATACACTGTAGGTGTGCTTCGTCTCAGAGCATTATAGCAGAAAACACCAAGATAGCGACACACCATTAATATTGCAGCTTATAATCCACAAACACCGTACAAAACGACACAGTTTGATGCAGAAGCTGCTTTCAACGACCAAGAAAGGTGACAAATTACACTGTAACAGTGAAATGTTAGGGGGTACCAGTTAATTCCTACATAAGCATGTCAAGATCGTCATTACTAGGAAAAGCAAAACATACATGTTACCTCGCTGAAAAAGAAGTTTATATGAATAGAAACCTTAAAATACCATAAAACCGAAGTTACCTTTGCATGGAGTACAATTTTGTAAAGATTTTCCTGTTTCATCTCCTTGCTTGATGAGAGGTCCTTCATTGTACTAATAAATCTCTGTTCACAAACCTCTCTTACTGACGAAGTCAAAGGTAACTAGTGATGATAAAGAGGAATTAACAAACAACTAACCAAAATACAGCTGTAGGTTATCTAGACACACACTTGAATAATTGAGATAATTACTGATTGGAGATAGAGTGGTTTTCGTTTGAGTGTCGTAAAACCAAAACCAAAGTAATTACTCTGGCCAATCACATAGGACACAGACAATACATTGAACCAATCAAAACTCGAAGTAATTACATGTGGCTGACGCAAAGCGCGGGAAAATGCATGCGAGCGCGTCACAATTGGCTTTGGTTTTACTTCTGATTGGATGAAAAGGTGGCGCGAATCTTTTAAGCCAATCGCATCGTGTAGAAAGTGCAAAACCAATTACTTCTCGACACTCAAATGAAAACCGCTCTATCACCAATTTGGCCTAGTATTTGGTGAAACATGGTGGCAATATGAGGATTTTGGGTTAATGTTTTATTTAACCTAGGTTGATTCTCAATTTCCTTTGTCTCCGGGGCCTAATTCATGAATAATTAGGGCTACAAGACAAAGGAAAGTGAGAATCAACCTAGGTTTAAAAAAAATTTAACTTGAAATTAAATTTGACCTTTAATGTAATACACCCCCGAAAAAATTATGATTTTGTTTCGAGAATTAAAGAATAAAATGTACATCCTAGTGAGGTAATGCACATCCTTCAAAACAGGTCTACCTCAATAAACTAACGTGGTTGGGTAAAATAAGTTGGAGTACTTACTTTATCACTGCCTTTAATTGGCTGGAAATATGCATGCTCAATAAAGAAAAACAACACTTCTTGCACCCAGTCGCCCTTGTGTGAAAGGTTCTTTTTCTTTACCAACTGGAAAAGCTATAGGATATGATACAAAAAGTAACAAAACAGAGTTACAAAAGGAGTCAGTTGCTTTGTCCGGTTATGGCTACAATATACAAGATACTCCTTCTTTATATGAACACCTTTTCAAATTGCCTTGAATTAATACGTTTTCATGTCACAGACGATGTGTTCGAGTCAGTTAAACTACATCGTCATTTCATAAACATACCTGGTTTAACACTGCAATTCTTGTCAATTCTTCATTCTTTTCTGGTCCGGACCTAGAGCAAGTACATAATGATTAATTGGCAATATGATGTCGCCGTTTTACGTTCAATACTTTTCTCAGAAGAGGAATGTACAGCAGTATCATCGATTAATAATAATGTTATCTTTTCTGTCACCATGCCTTCATATGGCACCTTACCACGACCAGGGTTATTCTCAATTTAAAACCACAATAATGTAACAGAATATATACCTTAAGTTAAGTGAACTACAAGAAATGACACGAAAACCACTACTTCACACTCCAGGGGAACAAAACAAAACAAAATTCAACTTAGTAGGGCTATGAGTTGACCACGCCCCAGATAATGGGCTACTTGATTTAATATATTGAATACTAGCATTTCCACATCCTTAATAACCTACATAAAATTATAGGTGTTGTTAAACAGAAAGCAACACAATCTGAGATTAGACGAGGAACGAGATATAGAAGTAGATAGCAAATAATACAAATCTATGATCGAAAAGGCTGGCCAGCTATCTGCAATTAAAAGAAACTGAATTTGCCATTTTCTTACTCTGATTCTCCAGAATCGCCCAAAGCTCCCTGTTCAAAAACCTCAAAGAACCAAGAAATAAATGCATCTGCTCCTGATCCTTGCAGCTAAAGAAAGACGAGAAAACAATTATTTTGTTCTTTCCACTACTGTCCTCTTTTCTGATGTCTTCTTACTAGGGCTTGAAAAAGTCCCGTCTGGTAGTCTGGGACATGTAGATTTTGCTGCTGGACAGTCAAATAACTTTTAAAGCTTACTTGCTGATTGGGCAAAGGTCCAGGCAAGACATCTTCTAACTAAAATCATTAACTAAGATGAGCAAGTAGTGGCTTCAGTCCAGCAAAATGTGAGAGCTTCTTGCCCAAAGGACAAGCTGGAATTCTTTTTTTTTGTTTTTTTTTTCCCGAGCCCTGATCACAGTTGCTGTTTTTAGTTCTTGACATCTGTTTGCTTTTTTTTTGTTTCCTGACTCCATTTCCTGTTTCTGTTTTTTACTTCCTGTTCCCTGTACAGTGGAACCTCAATGTAACAAACCTCTATATAACAAACGACTTTCTTTGCCCCAGTAATAGTAAATATATCTAAATTATTTCTGAAGAGTGATGTCCTAATTTATGATGTATGATAACTGTATTAAGGTTTGACTGGGAAGGCAGAATCAATTTTTGTAATGTTGAGGAAAAAAAATTTTTTTGCAAATGCGTTCTACACTTTGCTATATTTCAAATGTTCAATTACACAGCAGTAAACATTCTTCCTCCTTTCTTAGGGATACTTGAATTGAACCTTCCACGTAGTTAAATGAACTAGAGTGCTGTTCTTAACTAGTAAAGGGGTTGGTACAGAACAAGCCAAGTCAGGGCATGATGCATCTTCTTAAAATTTTGAATGAACTAAGGAATTTAGGCAAAATGTTTTCTTACAGTACTTTCTTGTCATGGCTGAGTAAGATCAGCCAAAAAACCACAAATGGCAGGTAAACACAGGATTTAGCTGATTGAATAGTGGTACTCACAGCTCCAAGCATATTTTCCACAGTTTTTGTTTTGGTAAGTTTGTCAAACTGCATATTTCCATGTCTGAAAAAAGAGGGCAGAATCACTGTCCTGAGGCTAGATAAGATATATTAAACTGGAAAATAAATACAGATTATAGAGGTTTATTTGAAAGCCGACCTTTATTTGCATAATTATGGAAGAGGAAAACCTTATAAAAAAGGCAGTTGTATATTAAATTTTCTGCAATGTTAAAAGCTAAACTGCACTTCAAAAGTACAATTCTGGGGACGTTAGCTTATAATCTGCAGGGCTTGGTTGTTAAAAAGTCTGATCACACTATCCACAAGATAAATCTCTATCCAGTGGATGGCGCAATAAATTATTGGTTTTCCTTATATATACCATCATGTTCTTATCCCCTGGATAATCTTTTATCCCGTGGGTAGCACTATCCTCCATTTCATGAACAATCAAGACCATGATTATTGTTACCAATCAATAATCTGACAAGTCTTGAGTCATCAGCATCATCACCTGCATGATCATTAATTTATTTAATAATTAATAATTATTTCAGTGTACCTTCCAAGAAGCTGCTGTAACACTAGGTTAGGTACTTCAGGGTATCTGTTTTCATTTACTAGTACAGGAAGACTCGATGCCTGCAAAGCAAATTGCAGTTGATAATACATTGTAGTGGAACTACAGTTGTGGTTCCTAAAATAGTTTAATGCAAACACTTTGTACAAACAATGCAATGTTCCATACATTTACCCTAAGACAATGATTATCCAGAATTATCTACCATCTCCAATTTTGCCCAACCCAACCCAGAGGTTTTTCTAGAAGCACGTCTAGGACCAGAGTAACAACATCAGCCCAGTTTCTAGCTCTGACTCAAAGCACAGTTCCCAATAGCCTCCCATGCACACAGACGCCCTTTTAAAGGGCTTTATCATACGTTCCTTGTCCACATTGGCACGGGGGGGGGGGGGGGGTTGCAGGGGGGTTTGCACACAAACCCAAAAAAAACTCGTATTCGAGGCCAAAAACCCACCAAAGCCTCACCCTCCCCCACTTCATGCAAAACACCCCAAAAAAAAATTGGAAGACTCCCCGCCTCACACAAGGAGAAAGTGAAAAGTGAAAAAAACGAGCGCAAACAAAACCNATGATTGGACAGTATACTAAGACAGGACCAAAACAACGACTGCAACATAGCAATGACTTGGGCACCATATAGAAAAAGAAGAAGAGGAAAACCAAAAACCACCTGGAGGCACACAGTTGAAAAGGAAAGGGTAGAAGCAGGATGACAATCGTGGGAGGAAGCGAAGACTGTAGCGGCTAACTGAGATAAGTGGAGGGACTATGTACAGACCTCACAGCTTTATGTGCCACGAGGCACGAAGAAGATAGGTGAAGGTTGATCTGCCAGACATACCAGTTGTTTTGCAGCTTCATGGAGGTAATTCTTTGGAGAAGACAGGCCATTTATGAAGCTCCTCATCATATGAGCACTGAACACTACTGGGACCTGTCTTGCACTGATTTGGGGAAGTATTTTCCTGACAAGTTGGAATCCAAGGAACTTTCTGTTCTGTGTTGACTGAAACAGACCATCTGAAATTATAAACAAACAACACCAGTATGAAACAAAAAACACACACACACAATCATTTTAATCAGTAAACATAATGGAATAAGAAAAATATTAAATGGACACTGCATGACTTTATGCAAATTTAAAGAACTAGAAAACAAACAAAAAATTTTTTTGGTCTTTTTTATACTTTTTTTAATTGTCCACATAAATAAATAGAATAATATTGGCAAACCTTCCACCACTTTGTTCCAGAACAATTCCATATCACTTGCAGGGTTGTCAAACAAGGTGAGGAAGACTTCATCCCAAACACAGTGGATTCTCGGATGTGAAGAAATGGAGTCCTAAGGAAGAAACGTCTCTTTGTATTAAATAATAGCTCCTTGGATGAGCTTTTTACAGCAACTTTTGAGGTCGGGTGTGGGGTATACTAGAGAAGGGGGAGAAATTATTTACAACTGGAAAGACAACCCATCTTATTATATATTAAACAAAATTAAAAAAACTCAGGGAAGGAAATACGTTTTATAAAAAACACCATGTCAACACCCAATACAGTACTACAGGTGTGTATACCAAACTTACAGGTATATAAACAAGGAATGAATATTACCAAAGTGAAAAAGTAACAAATGGATATTTCCATAGACAGTTATGATCTCTAGTAAAAAATATGAATAAACAACAAAATAACACACATAAAGCATTATCTGCAGAAAGTCTTTGTCAACAGTTAGACACAGTTGACTTCATCAAAACTAAGTTGTACATGTAGCATTAATCATAGTGTAAACAGAGCTTGACTTTTCTAGATGACTTTTCCCTGGATTTCTGCTAATCGTCTTTTGAACAACTTGGCCCGCATGGGAGCTATGAACAAAGCAATAATTAATTTATTGTTTACCTGCAATACCACAGCCATCCGTTCATAATTTTTCTTGTCAGCAACGTAAGAACATTTCCAGGAACTTTTTATTAATTTCCTTTCAAGATGATCCTAGTGGGGAAAGACAATGAATACATGATTTTTCTATTTTGTAGGCAGACAATTCTTAATAAGACTCAAGTCTTCAAAAGAAATTTCACACGTACAGTCTAAGGGTATTATATTAGCCGTACCATTTTGAATTCCAAAACATCAGCTTTTACAAAATATGCTGACAGCACATGTAGTTTAGTTCAAAGAGTAGCAGAGTATTTTTGAAGAACTTCAAGGTGTTTCATCAGGTGATGAAATACTGTGTCAAATGCTTGATAATGATATTACTTCTCAAACAAAATGGCAGATTTAAGAAGGAGAAATTAAGGATGCAAAATGAGCAATTTTTCATCTGATTTCCAATTAACCTCATTCAACATTATTTTTTTTGTATTGTCTTTATGAACTATTAATTAGCTTGAGAAGATATAAAGGCATTCTCAAGGAAATGACCAGTTGGTGTTTTTCAGTACACAACTTTGTATAAAATACATGTATTGTATATTAACTTTAATACAATCCTTATTATCATTGAAACCATGAAAAAAACAAAGGAAAAATAACAAATAGACCAAGAACAAAATTGAACCATCACATATACACACCCCCCAACATCTCTGAAGTGCAAGAGAGATAAGAAATGTTTCGGGTGTGGCTTGTGCCCATCCACCCTCTATAATCTCCTTGACAGATGGATACACACAGTTTACAAACACATCAGTGGATACCTGCAAACAAAGAAAAACAATCTTATTGACATTTTTAAAGAAACATGAAAAAATTGTACGGTGCCAAGTGATTTCTGATAAACTGCAAGGTTCTTCCAGTAATATAGATGTAATAATAATAATATATAATAATAAAAACTGCATGTGCCTGTAGTTATTGGAGTACTTAGCCTAGATAAAAGGGCCTGGGAAAATACATTGGAAAAAAATCACCAGAGTGGTCTCTTATGGGAGCTCTAGACAGTACGAACTGCGAAAGAAGAAAAACATTAATAATGATAATCAAAAATCGATTACATGTCTCCTCTTTTCTCATGGGGCTTTTCAGGGATATAAAATGCAACAAAATTTGATTAAAATGGAATTGTGAACAAGGTTAAGAATCCAACTGGTGGGAAATGAAACAGTTAGCTAGAGTACAGCATGTACCTGCAAGCACAGCCAAGGATTTGAACTTGGACAACAGAGAACACCCTGAGGATTTGAATTTGTGACCCCTAAATAACTAGTCAGCAACCTGTAGACCTCTCAGACCCACTGCCTGATCCCTAAATCTCCTCAATCTGCCATGTTTGCTTCTGAATATTTTTGGGTAGCAACAAAAACCAGGCAAGGACTAGATGATGTAACATCATTTAACTTACCACTTCAAAAATGTCCACAATGACCTTTGTACAAAGCTCCTGTAAATAAGTCTTTTTCTTGCTCAGCTCTCTGACTCTTGCAATCAACAAACTAAGCCATGCTGTATCACTGGACTATAAAAAGCACATTTTTTCTCTTAATATNTTGCTTCTGAATATTTTTGGGTAGCAACAAAAACCAGGCAAGGACTAGATGATGTAACATCATTTAACTTACCACTTCAAAAATGTCCACAATGACCTTTGTACAAAGCTCCTGTAAATAAGTCTTTTTCTTGCTCAGCTCTCTGACTCTTGCAATCAACAAACTAAGCCATGCTGTATCACTGGACTATAAAAAGCACATTTTTTCTCTTAATATTGAAAAAAGTGATTGATAATAATTAAATATGTCCACAAATAAACACATATGTACAAATTACAAGGAATGTTGTATACAGGCTCATTTGTCAGAATGATAAAACGTCTTGTTCTCATAAACCAACCCATACACAATGATAATAATAATAACATACAATTATATGAAATTATTCATTCATGAATTTAGAATCTGAAAAATCAGTAAAGCTGGCTTCAATGAAATAAAGGGGCACAGATTTACGGTAAATACATCACAGAATGAAGAGCTTATCATTATTGTTACATAATCTATAACAGATGGAAAAGTTGAGATCCAATGTCAAGCCTTACAGTTATTTTTTCCTCCTTGAATTGTGATCTTAAAACAGACACCAAGCCAAACACTTGTCCAATGAAACTGTCTCGCTCTTCCTGCAACAATAAAAAATTATATGCATTACCAATATACATTGTAATCTCACAGGTAAATTACATGTAGCTTGAGATGCTATTAATATCAAACACACAACAGGATGTTTTTTTAGGGAAACAACAAAGTGAAACAAATTATTTATATTATTGTCAAACTCACAAAACCGTGAACACCTGAAAAATTTCAGGAATGTTGATTGTGTACTGGCCAATCACAATAAAGCTCAGCTAGGATACGCAAGCAAACCTCTAAACCACAAACTAATTGCCATTGCTGTTTGCGGTTTACTTATCTCGCGCCTTATTGGCTTATTTCTTGCAACACAATAACATTCCATAAATCTGTATAATTTTCTGGTGTTCACGGTTTTGTGAGTTTCACCATAAATGAACTCAAACTTATTTCACTTTTCAAAGAGAAAAGAAAACAATACACATTAGTATTTACTTTACTCATTACATTACGTGTAAGTTATATGTAACAAAACAGAAATTGTTGGGAATTGGAGTAACTAAAAGTTTTCAAAGTCAATTCCCAAGAATGAGATGCCAGTATAAAAAGCTATTACTACATGTAACCACAAAGTGCATAGTAGTGAATTTAATACACATACAGTGTATATGTAGATTATATACAGAGATGTTGATAGCTACAGGTAAATTGTACTGATCTCGATTAATTCAGAATGTACACAAATATAATTTATTTTTCTTAACCAGATACAGTTCACAGAATTAAAAAGTAAAACTTTATTTTTCATCTACTTAGAACTCCCTCTTTGTTATATGATATGACCAGGGCTTCTGATATTTCGCGCGGTCACGGACCCGCGAAATTGACGTATTTCCGCGAAATCCCGCGAAATTCCCAAAAAAACGCAAAATACCGCGAAATCTGCCAGAAATCTTGGCTATTAGACCTGTTTTATTCACCCCAAACGTCCAAATTTATCTTGAAACTTCGTCACTGCAAGGAGTAAACAACGTCCCAAAACTACCAGGCATTTTTAGATGAACGTTGTGAAAAACTGGGCACTAACCATAATGTTAATAGCTTTAACATTTGCTCATTTCTCGAGCAAATTGTTGTTGAAAGAGCAAATGATTATCCCTGTTGTAACAGACATTCAACAACGCTGGTCATATCCACGCAAAATTGATCGATTTTAGTGAAATTTGGCAAAAAAAATCCAGCGAAATCGGCTGGGTTTTTTACTGATTGTTTCTTGGCGAAGTTTCCCCCCGAAATTTCCCGTGAAATCAGCCGATTTTTCTGAGAATTTGCCCCTGAAAATCCTTCGAAATTTGTCTTTTTTCCGCTTAAATCCCGCGAAATCCACCAATTTTTCTGCGAATTTTGACTTTTCTCCCGCGAAAATCCCGTAAAATCCACCGATTTTTCCGCGAATTTGCCCCTGAAAATCCCGCGAAATTTTGCTTTTTTTTCCACGAAATATCAGAAGCCCTGTATGACCAATGCCTTACCCATGATTTTGCACTGCCAGTGACTTCTAGATTCTTGGCAATTAATTTGAGAACTTTTTCAGGAGATAGGCAAGCAAATTCAGAGAGAATCTCTGTCAGCACAGTTGCAAATCCTTGTCTTGCTCCTTTCCTGGTAGATGCTAAACCTTTTACGAGGCGTTTCACACTGTATTTTAACTCATCACAACAGGAAATGTCATCATCATTCTCATCATCTTCCTCGCTATCTCCAGTCTTCTGATAAAATTGTAAAAATTTGTGTTAGCTGAAGAGAATTTTTTTTCTTATTATTATAAGCCCCAGGTAATCGCAAGTATATGTAGCCTTGTGGTGCATACTATAATATTATCATCACTGTCAACACATGCACAATTATAAAAATCCTTGCACAAGAGTTCAGGCCCTGGACATTCCAAAACTGGGTTATCCTACCTAGTGTATAAATCACTATTCAGTAAAGAAAGCCATTACTTTCCCTAATACTTGTCCGATAGATATTTATTCACTGAATAGGGTTATTGCATCCACCATCTGGATAACAAGGGCCAGAGGAATGCATGTACTTTACACAAGTTTGAGTACAAAGAGGTGCCCCCTGGGATTTAAAACCCTACCTCTAAGGAAGGACATGGATATATGAAGAAACAGCTGAGCGTATTTTTGACCGAAGCACTTTTAACAGGGTTCTATAAAACTGAAATAAGACCTTTTAAAGCTATGTGCAAACGGACACAACAACTCCCAACAACGACAACTCAACAACACGCAACAACATGCAACAGGGTGTGCAAACGGACGCAAAATGTAACATCCAACAATGTTGCGTCCGTTTGCACGCGGCTTTTATAAGGACGAGCTCAGCGCGCACTCTGCTCAGAAGGAATAAAATAAAGTACACCACACTCAAAATTTACTAATCAAACGAATCTAAGAGCACGCTTTCTTTGCAAAAATGACTGCACGCTGCTAACAACATACCTCGTCCTCTGTCTTGTGTCGTTTTTGAGCTTGATCTAAAGCACATAAAAGCTGCGAAGCTGCTTTCAATCGTTTTCTTTCGTCAGTAGATGCAAGGTCCCAGAAATGTGAGAGGATATTTTCTGAAGACATGCTGTCGTTTTATGAATTCTAATAATTGTAACAACAAGATAAACACGACAAACTTTCACACACGTGCATTTCCAACCACCGCCATGTTGGATTTGTCCGAAGGGGCCTGGAACGAAAGAAAGCCAGCGATAAAAAAGGGTTATTATCAGCGGTTTGTAAAAGAGATTAGCTGCGCATACTTTAATGAGGCATGCACGCTGACAATTTTATAACACGTGCTCATTTCCGGCTGGTTTATGCAACAAGCAGAGAATATTACAGCTGTTTTATGTCAGTAAATAACAACAAAATCTGCAGTCGATTTCATAATGCTTAGCTCGAGGATCTTAACGAGACTGGGCAGCTCTCCTTGTCCGGTAAGTGTAATCTGTGATGCAAATATGCAATGCCTGTGAGAGGCTCCTTTATGACTTCCTCCTTACACTGATCTAAGCCTGGTTCTCACTTGTCTCACTTTCTAGGGCCAAGAGAGTACTGTCACCATCGTATTTTGCAAATATATCAAACAATTGGTTTAATCCATTTACTTCCAGAATTAAGACCACTTAATTATCATGATGGAGTCTTATAAGGTCGTCCTATTTATTATTTTTTAGCATTTTACCAAGTGAAATTGGAATTTTGTTGCACTTTGACTTTGGCTACTTTTGGAAGTGACAGGGTTCAGAGCCCAGTACTATTGGCCACTCTTGAAGACAGGACATTAGGGTCTAGTGAACCATATATAAACCTGAGCATTCAAGTCACATATAGCATATACATGTATGTGTCTTTCCCATGAAAGCGAAATTCTATGATTGTAGCATCAAAAACACTTGCTTTCTTTAGTTTGCTTCGTAAGCTTTCCTTGTGCTATCCCAGCCTCTTGCGTGGGTTCATTTATACTGGTAAACTGAGTCAACTCACTCTTATTGGACACCTCCCTATAACAGATACCTACTTTAATTAGTTGGTCCCAGTCATTTTTCAGTCATTTTCTTTGACTGTCTATACCATGGACACCTCTGTAAGACTGACCATTACAGGAAGTACCAAGGGTTACCATTGCAGAAAAAGCTGACTCAGCTGTTGCTGAATTAAATTGCAGGTTTTTCAGCCAACAAGGTTTGCTGCCAGAACAATGGCATATGGCTATAGCAGGACAAAGAGAAAACAGTTACCTGTTAATACAGTAAGTAGCAAGTACAATCATATAGACTTGTTCTAAGTTAAAAATTCCTCTCGGGTTTAATAAATCAGTATAAATCTGTGATAAGTCTTTTTTTTTTTCATTTTGAGAAGAGAGGTGGGGAAATGCCCGAAACAGTGTACATTTTTTACACATGCCAACACCCCTCTCCCCACTGTCTCTTTGAATAAATTAACACCTGGTTAACCTGTTATTAAATCATGCTATAAATAAAATTATGCCTTTTAAATGCATGTACCTGGTACCTGGTAAGTAACTGTATCATTTACCTGATAGAAAAATTACCTGTTGGAAAAGAATCAATTTTTAAACTAATATCTTTTATTTTAGGTGATAAAATTTGTTCCTCAACAAGAGGCTTGGGTTATTGAAAGGTTTGGTAAATTTAACAGAATTTTAGAACCAGTAAGTTGCATGTACAGATTCTCAAATAATAATAATATTGTTATATTGTAGTTCTATTTTTTGGAAGTGTGTACGCACTGTACCTGTTGTACCCTTTAAACTCAAAGGCAGCGACATATTGTGAATATGTTATTTCTTCTTGTTATTAATTGTGGGCGAATTATATCCTCAGAGGAAAAATTCAATCAAAGTTTACACAAAGGATGAGCGAGCTCCCCACCCTGGCTCCAGTTCAACATTTTGAATTCCCTGCTTCTTATATACTGGGCAGAATTTCATTTTTCAGGGCCAGGAGACTGTACCTCACAAAATGTGCTTGATTAAAATTGACCCCACAAAAAGAAAACTGTAAAATACCAAACAATTTTCTTTTTCTCCTGATTCTCATATGATCCAGGTCACTGCAGCTCCAGTAGTGATAGATGTGTTCAGTCATTCTGTTAATGAAGTGTGATTTATAAGTTAATGAAAAATCCATGAATATATTGCACGTATACAAGTAGCAGTACATTTAGAAGATAGAGAACTTTCACTTGGTAAACATCAATGTAAATTAATAGAGGAATAATAGGAATAAATATTAGTATCATAAAGTATTATTATAATATATAAATGTATCCCAGTTAATATTATTTTACTCTTTTCATCGCCAGGGGCTAGCTATTCTCTTACCTATTATTGATGACATCAAGTATGTACAAAGTTTAAAGGAGGTAGCCATTGAAATTCCTTCGCAATCTGCCATCACACTTGGTAGGAATTTATAGGAATTTATATCAATTTTGCACTTTTTATCTCTTCTTTTTTTCACATGCACAGTTTAATAAAGTAAATTTAGTTCAGCAGCATTTCTAGGAGAGTACCACGCCCAGTTCTGGTGGACGAGCTGAAGCTTTGGGCGGGGGCTTACATGTACTTCCTGGCACTGTTACTGTTGAGCCAGGTCAAGCATATCCCCCAAGATCCCACTCATGAATTTATTATTCGAAAGTAGAATCTGTTGGTAGTTGTAGATTCATCCCTACATTCTTGCATGCGTAATGAGCTGTGAATTCACACAGGAAGCAGTTACTAAATTCTACCTGCTCAGTTTCCCTGAATTTGATGTAAGTGTCTTCTTACTTTACTTCACTTAAATAGTTTGCCAATAGAAAGGATTATAAGTATTGACAGGAAAACCCAAAAGAAGAAACTAGTTCCCTCACTGAAGGGTCACGTAAGACTCACTATAAATAAAAATTAAAACAGCTAAAAAAATTCTAAATACCTAAACAAGTGGTAATTATGTAAAATTATTAAAATTATGTAAATTTATCATAAAATTATTAAAATTAAATTAAATTAAATTATTATTATTTTGTGAGAAATTTAATCCATTCAAAGATTTTCAATCTGACCAAATACAGACAAGTTCTCATAAAATATTCACTTTTTATCACGCATACAGGAATGCCGATTTGAATTTGACACTGGTTACAGGAACAACTAATTTTTCAAGTGATCAATAATATTCATTAAAAGAATATTGTAGGGGTACGCTTGACCTGCCTTCCCGTAAAAAAATACTTTTGTTGTTCAAAACAGGAGAAAGATACAGTGAATACTGTTAGATGGATCTTGTTGAACAGCACTATGCACCACTTGGCGCAAAGGTCAATGATGATGATGATGAATTTTATCCATACCACCTACAATGTATGCTATATAATACTTACATTTTTCTTTTTCTATTTTAATAGATAATGTTACTCTTCACCTTGATGGAGTATTGTACTTGAGAGTGACTGATCCATTCAAGGTTTGTTTTTTTTCTGTCTGAGGCAAACTTGTTACATAGGCCATCAACTCTAACATGTTTCTCATAGTAAGTATTAAAACAGTGCGGTCTTTGAGGCAAAACACATGAAAATCCAAAATATTATTTAATATAACTATAATAATTAATACAGAAAATTCCTTTAACATGTTTTAAATGGTTCTTATCATTTATTAAGGTTAAGTAGTCCAGGAAATACCTGTCCTTTTAGTGGTAAACTATACCTGTAGACTGAAGGGTTTAACATTAACGTCTTACGTACACGTAACAATGTAACAAGATACCGGACTTGAATTGCCACTTGGTAGTACGTGTGTCCTGGCAGCTTAATGCAGCAAGCAGCATCTTTACTCATATACTGTTTGTGGACTTTTTCAGCTGCAAAACCTAAACAGTTTGCCCCTTTCTTGATGCATTCTTTAATAATGCGACAAGACGAAGCAAACAGACATTTAACCAACAGAATTTAATGATCAACATTATCTAATGTGATTTGTCCCCATGGTTTGTTGACTTCTGCATTACCACTGTCATTATGTAGGCGTCATATGGAGTTGAAGATCCAGAGTTTGCAGTCACTCAGTTGGCACAGACAACCATGAGGTCCGAGCTGGGTGAGTGAAGTATAACTCTGCAACCATCACATAACCATCATAGTTTGATCCTGACCTATGTTTGTAGTGGTGTACAATGTTTCTGCAAACTGTGCGAATACACAAGACTCGTTTTGCTAATCACAGGATTTAGTAGTGTTCTCCAACAGTAGAACAGTCAAAATCCATACAACAGAACCTCAATTTCCACACCAATTTATTATTTTACTGCTTAATTTTGCTTAACTGAGACCACGAGGTTTACACAAAAGTCTGATTGTCAAATTAAGTTGGCCCGCAATACAGACTTTCTTGTGGTGTTGCTGCTCATGTCTTGTCGCCAGTTGGTTCTCATTTAAGCTCTCCCTAGTGACACCATGTTTTTTGTGAAGATGACTGGGGACTGTAGAATATTAATTTATTGTTTGCTTTCCTTACAGGAAAGATCAGCTTGGACAATGTATTTCAAGAACGAGAAAGATTAAACCACAACATTGTAGGTGAGAGCATGGAAGTCTACCATGTCCTAACTAAAAAAAACCTTGAGAAAGTTTAATAGTCAAAAAAAGAAAAGCATTTTTTATCTTCATTTTTTTTTTTTTTTACTTTCTAAGAGTATGGCAACAACATAAGTAAACGTTAAGCAAATTTATAGTTTTGATATCATTAATATTTTTACTTTTAGTTTACTAACTGTCCAGCATTATAAAGTGTTAATTAATATGTGCAATAGTATCAGATGTAACTTAATGTTTAGAGTAGACCATGGTATTTTTTAAGGGATTTGCAATATCAAACTGTTTTAAAATTGTACAATACTTTAATTTGGGTTAAATTTGTCAGAGTTTCACAAACTTTGTTTAACAAATTTTCATCACTTTAGTACTGTTTGTGTACTTTTTTAGATTATACCGGATGCTAATCAATCTTTTCCTTACAGAGGCCATAAACCATGCAGCAGAAGTCTGGGGGATAAGTTGTTTGAGATATGAAATTAGTAAGTTATAGTTTAAACTGACTTAAATGTACACTGTTTTGATAACTGCGTGTTGGTGACCTACGTGATTTCTGGTCTCTATCCCAACATAGAGCATATTTGAAACATTTCAGAAATTTGGGAAAAGTCTTGAAGATGTACACTCTGATATTGCGTTGCCGCATCAATGTCTAAAATTCCTTTTGGTATTTCATTGAATGCCTATCTTGCAAGTAGGCTCCTTTTGGGGTCTTGTAGAAGATTGTGTTTGCTTTTCACACAAGCAAGTTGTTTTTCAGCTCGAAGTGCACTTCAGCTCGCCTGATGTTCGCATAAAATGCCACAATGGGAGAGCTTACTCAAATACTGCGAATCTCATGCAAATACTAATTACAAGTCAACAACTGTCGTGTCATTTTCTTGCAGGGGATATTCAGCTGCCTAACACAGTAGTAGAAGCCATGCAAATGCAGGTAAACTTGTGCAGCAGTCACTCTCTCTGTGTTTTTTCAGTGGTTGAACGTGATCCTTCATAACTAGCATTTTTTCTTGTTCTAGGTGGAAGCTGAAAGAAAAAAGAGAGCCGCTATACTACAGTCAGAAGGTGAGTTTCTGATGACATGATCTTACCATGTACTTCTAGGTTTTACATTTGGTGGACTGAACCTAAAAAAATGCGAGATTTTGAAGCCATCACAAAGATACTAAATTGCAGATCACAGCATTCTGAAAACCTTTTCATAATTTATTCACATTACGCAGGTGAAAGGGAAGCTGCCATCAACGTAGCAGAAGGAAAGAAACAGAGTCAAATTTTAGCCTCGGAAGCCAGAAAGATGGAGCAAATCAATCTTGCAACTGGTAAACAACAATGTTTTTATCGTTTGATCTTTATGAGAAAATTACAAGAATTTCTGCTGAAATGGCATGTACGTATCTCTTAAGTTGCTTTTGTTGAATGGATGTTCAACAACACAGTGATTTGACATGTTTTTACAATTTTAGGTGAAGCAAATGCCATTATTGCGAAAGCCAAAGCACGTGCTGAGGGAATTCAGCGAGTTTCTCTTTCTTTGCAAGAAAAGGTGTTTATCATCATTTATTTACATTGTATAAAGCTTGCTATCCGTTTATCATTTATTTATTTATTTATTTATTTATTTATCGTGGACTTCAATCAGCCCCAGCTCAGTTCTTCAAGAGGTTGGCTTGTATCCTTGCTCACCTATTTCTCGTAGGAAGAATTATTACGTTAATTGATAAAACCCTTTCGAGTTTTTTCGAACCTGCTTGTTGGATGAGTAGTTATTCCGTAAGAAATTTGAATTCAAATTATTGATCAGGATGAGATAGTTTCCAAAACCTGTCTTGGTAATTGTTATCCAGTGATGGATTGTTAAGTAGAAAGCATAGTGCTATGGTTAACTATTTTTCTTGTGATTTTAGTTAGGAGAGAGGGCAGCCAGTCTCAATGTTGCTGAACTATACGTGACTGCATTCTCCAATTTGGCCAAGACTAATAACACCGTGGTTCTGCCAGCAAATGTAGGAGACCCGGCTTCTATGGTAGCGCAGGTAAGCTGCAAGAGATAATTAAATCGGGAAAGTAAAGGAGAAGGTTGACTTCATTTGCAAAAGAAAAAATCTGCCTCACTACTCATACAACAAGACTTTGGAATTGCCTCATTAATCCGGGCAAGTTCCTTACTGTCTGAACAGAAAGGGCGGGTAATAAATTATTCTGGCTTAATTACCACCTCTCTCCCTTGTCTAAACTTGGAATTTGATCACTTAGGGCACCGGACCATAGCCGGACCAGTTCTGACAAATAGAAAGCGCCCTTAGCGCCCTCGCCATAAGTCTTGAAATCGTCTTCTTTTCACGTCCGTGAGGTCGTTTCCTATCTCTTAACCATACTTTACATGCAAGTATTTCTAAGGTAATTCCTCCCTTCAGAGCATTCATAAATATAAACTTACACACTTCGTTTCATTTCATGCCAATCCTGCAAGAACTAGGTATCAGAGACTCGAACAACAGCTTAAAACATGCATAGAATTCTAAGAATATTCATTAACTTGTTGGTCATAATGCCAGAACTGGCGCACATAGCAGCTGTGATCTTAATATTTTATAATAACAAACTGTGTCTTTTTTGTACCATGTTGGTAAATTATCAGCTGCAATATTAACGGTGTGTCGCTATCTCGGTGTGTTCTTTCATAACGTAACGAGACGAAACACACCCACATGCAGTGTGACTGAGAAAAAGTCTTTCCCCTTTTATATCGTTGTTTTTAGCGATGATTGTTTTTTTCTAAGCTTAAACACAGTCAAGGCAGCACCAGACACACGCCCTTAGTGTGCGGTTCATAAAAAGAGGCGTCCGCCATCCTGTGCCAGAGGAGACGATGGCCAAATTTTACTTGCTAGAACTGCACGACCAGCGCTTATAAGAACGTGCGTAAACGATCTGCGTAAACTAATCAACAATCTTGTTCCCAGGGTTTCTTTTCTTCATCAGTCCCAGGGACCCTAGAAACGAGTTTGACTGAAGTCAATATATGTTATCCGTGTTTTGACTAGGAAAAACCATCTCGTTACAATCATAAACGAGGACTTTGGAAAAAGCATAAGGGTGAAATCAAAAGTTCTTCTCTGTTATTGCGTGTTGAAATTACTTTATCAATGTTTGCTTTAATTCGTGTGTATTGTTTTGTCAGTTAAAGGTTATGGCAAAAGTTTTAGGAAAACACGTTTCAACGACTTATTATACTCGATGCACCCGTGGTTTGTTTTGGACTCAATTCTCTGTATTACTTCCAGGCTATGGCAGTATATGGACAACTAACTGGGAAACCTTATAATGACCCTCCCACCCCACCCTCCGGATTACCGGGTGGTACGCCAGAGCACACAGGACCGAGTGATGATGGTAGTGTAGAGAGCTCGACAAAACCCAAAACATCTGTCTCGTCAACACAAGCATTTAGAGAAGTAGAAGGTTCAAAAGACTCGCAAATGAAATGGAGCCCACCTGGCGCCGCGGGTTTCAGAAAACCAGGAAGCCCAACTACAGCACACTTTACTGCCGCTACGTCACCAACGAGATCACGTGACTTCTCTTGATTTAGGTACTTGTATAAACTTGTATATGAAGTTCAAGCAGTCATCAGTTTCGACATGGTTCTAATCACCTCATAGTGTGGGCAGCCCGTGGTATCAGCAAGCGCGTACCTTGAGCCTAAAGTGTACAAGTTTTTAAGTACAAATTCGAGGCAAAAGTGGGTGAATAGTTTGAAAAATTGACTGATCGTTTCATCTTCTGAAGCGACACGTATCATGAACTCTAGCGTTCATTTTCCGTTGAGATTTGCGTGGTAACTTTACCAAGCTTGGTGATCTTCTGTCCCCAGTTGATCAAACGTGGCATTGAGTGTATAGAGATTTATGTACTGGATCGTGCTATCCAACTTTTGAACCGCTGGAGCCTAGTGGATAGTTTGAGATCTGAAAATTGTCACACCTTAGCGGACCTGGCAAATTTGTAATTTATCTAGTCAATTCAAAGGCAGCTCCACCCAGATTCCTGCTCAGTCGACCTTACAACGGCGCGAATTCATTTCGCGACAAGTGGCAGGGAGCGACTTAATTAGTTCTCGCTATTAACGAGTCCCTTACGGCAATAAAATCGACTTGTGAATTTCATTAATTGTGAACGTAACTATACGTAGGTAATTACATGTCAATGTAAGTAAAAAGGACATTAACGTTTGAGAATTGATAATACAAGGCATCAGAGGTTGTTTCCTCGAGATCTCTTTTATGCAAATGTAGAAGTGCTTTACTTAGTCGTCTAAAACATACACCAAATTTCAACTGTTTCCGCATTTTGAGAGCAGGACTTTTCGTGATTTCCGTGTTGCTACATTTAATTATTTTTTTTTGTCGCAACCATCCAATTTTAGTAAGCTGCTACAGTTCACGGATAGTTTTTGTCAGGTTACCCTTCACCGTATCCAGATTTAAACTGAGTTCGCGTTTAAGCTGTCGAAGTTCATCCTTTGATTTAACTCATTTGTCAATAAATTTAAAAACTGGATCATTTCAAGACAGTTTTTCCAAATTAAAATTCCACGGCCTATTAATCAAATTATTTTTACTATGACGTTTAAACCCAAGTTGTAAAACAAAAAATAACTCTGTTCATGGCTAACAGCGACTTCTGTAAGTCTTGTCCAGTTTGCAGACTGCTTCGATAGTGCATGTACTAAGAAGGTCAAATCACAGTATATCAAGGTGATCAGTACTGTGCTTGCAAAGACACAACAGGCATGTTTTTGGCAGCAGCGATTAGCTATGGCCATTATAAACAATAGGTAGTCACGGTGTGGATCCTACTTGAGCCTATTGTTTCTCAACTTTAATTGCCTTTCAAATGCAAACATTGACTCTCTATAAAAAGGTGGTCGGTTTCATTTCATGGTCACGGTTTCGCGGTCGGTCGCTTTTGGTTCAATTTGTACAGCGCGTTGGAATTTGTTGTCCCCAAAGCTTCTTGCAGTTATCGGCACAAGTGTAGGTTGAAAGTGAAAGATAAATCATTGATTTCTTATAATTTGGATCAAGTGTTATAAGGCAGACAAGTGCATCGATTTCCTTGTCTTGTTCAGCCCCGTATTAATTTGTACAAAGTTGTACTCATTCTCCGCCGTTTTCAAATTGGATGGTCAACTTTATGAAGGTGAGCGATTTTTTAAAAGGTCTTCTTCAACATGCATAGTTTTGTTTAAGCTTAGGGCACTTGACAATTGTCATTAATCGTTCATAAGTCTGAAGAAGAACTTTTCACAAGTTGTCAAAGTCAAGATAAACACGCGCATTCAAACAGTTTAGTACGTTTGAACTCGTTCTTTCGAGCATGTCATAACTTAACAGTTTTGGGTCACGGGCGACTACATTGAAGAAACGGTAGTTCACCTTTTGCGACAAGTTTTTAAGATCTTTAAATCAAAAGACGTTTACGTTGTTGAGAATGAGGGCAAAATTCTTCTGTGTGGCTCCATAATTTATTCACAGATTCTTTTAAGAATTGTCTATGACTCAGCTTGTTCAAACAACTAGACTATTAAGTGGGCAATTATTCGCTGCTAACATTTTCATATGTATATTGAAGTCTGAAATTCCTGTCGCAGATACTTTTTCGGCATGTCTCTGTACAAATTTGTTAATTATAGACGTATTTTAATACATAAATTTTTTGTCTTTGAAACCGACAATGCCACTTTTGATAAAACGCGTTCTTGCGTTATTTTTTGTGTCATTGTCATTTCTTGCAAATGATTTTACGGCCTCGTACTCGCAAGAGAGTAATCCGTGAGTAGCCCAGCGAGATGCTGTCGATCGACAGCTCGTTTAGTATATTGCTCTAGAAGCCAAGCTCAATTAGAATGTTCACAATAAGTTAAAACCCTCTGGGCGTTTTGTGTCACTGAACTCAGTAGAGTGACATAAATACCCAACTCATCGTGAATTACATGGTAAAAAAATTTCTCTGGACGTTTTTATATTAAAACGTTGTTTTGTTACACCTTAAAAATTAAATTATGATTGAAGTCTAATTGAAGGCTAGCTTTCGGCTTTTAAAAGAGTTCAAACAAAGTTATCAAGGAAGCTATTGAATCAGTAATTATACGGCCATTGATATTGGACGTGTTATTAAGAGAAGACCCGACTAACAAAAAGCATTCGGTCCACTCAAGTTGCCCATCGGCACGCAGTATTTACTTAAATGAAACGTTACGTCAAAAATAGTAAGTCCCTTCAGTTGATCTGGTTGCTATTTTGCTCTCCATCCACAAAAGATAAATTTCAAACAGATTTATTGTTGTACTAAAAGTCGGGACGAAAAAAACTCTTGTTTGTCGAAGTAAAACAATAAGTTATTTAGCTCCTTGACACACGGCGCAATATAGCACGCAAGTTTGCGCGCAATGGCATAAATTACATTATGTGTATAAATCTGAAACTGCTGCTTGTAACGTTGGACGTAAGTCAGTAAGGAGGTGTTACACTATGAACATTTTTTCTGGAACTTGTAGTTTTGTTGCAAATTTTGTACATATTATTTCGCAAAGCTGTCGTGAAAATTATTTTTTATTAATGACAGGGCCTTTAGATATCTACGACATTGCGTGAAATAAAGTTCAAGACATGCCAAGCGATGCAACATTGCCAGCACTACTTCGCGTAACATGTTTGACGACATCCCGAAGTCTTCGTTGTGGTCTATGTAACACTCAAAACACTTTTGCGGCGCCACCCTTAGTCCATAGTGCAAACAACGCTATTTTTGTCTCCTTTGTATTTCAAGAATTTCCCTCCTCACGACTTAAGCTGAACGAAACAAATGATGATCATGTTTCTCTAATAATTTCAGTGCTTAGTCGTTTATGTGTAAGTTAATATTTTGCCAGAAGGCAGGTGTGATAAGAATAGGGCACATGGCCCCCCTACTAAATAGTTCTCCTAAACCAGCACAGTAGTGAAAGATAGACGTCCCTCACGGTCTGTGACCTCCTCACTGCGCACAAACTCAAGTTTTAGGTAGTTAATAGGTCTGTCTTATGCTTTTTGGCGATGGGGTAAAGGAACCAGAAACAGTGTCCGATTTGAAGAGGTGGCTGCTCTATGGAGTTTACTAATGAAAGGCCGTGTTTTAAAACGAAGGCTTACTTAGTGTGGTGGTTTTAGACAATCAGTTGACCTCGAGACTTGCTAATGAGTGAGTTAATTGCTGAAGTAAACAAAGAGCAATTTTTTTGCCGAGGTCTGACGTATAAAAATGTGCTCTGTTCATTTTTTCGCTAAGAGAAACTATTAGATGCTAGTTTTGTCCGACGTTTTGTCGAACACGGCTTTACTAAACACTGGCGTTTTTAATAACGGTCTGCAGTGTTTGTACGCCGCTAGAACAATGACTAAATGATTAATGTAGACACAGCAGGGAGCAGTTTTTTTTTTTCTGCGGCGAATATAACATACGAAGGTAAATGGACAAAAAATTCGACAGAAATGGAGCTTTCACCTTAGAGGGGCTATGTCATTTTAGGTCAGTTCCGAGCTGAAGTCATTACTGAGTCTGAGTTAGCGCCTATACTCAGAATGGTCCTGTTGAGTCATGAAGAAGATATCAAAAGGATAGCAAATAGCGTGACTCAGCCCCTTTGAGCCACTGTGTGGCGTGACACAGCCCCTTTGAGCCGATGTGTAACGTGACACAGCACCTCTGAACAGCTGTGTGGCTTTTATTTTACTTGAATTATTTTGTTCAGAGACGTAGGTTTAATTTCCCTTTACTGTTTGTTCCTAGAGAAATGACTTTGTTTATTCTGATATCCTACTTAATTTTCTTTACAGGTGTTACAATAAAGTCATCAGAATATGCATCTAATGGATTAACAAGAATGAATCATCTCTCAGCCAATCGCTCGCAACCGGAGAAAATCGCTGAAGCCTTTTTCCTTGGAGTCCTTTTAGTGGTCGCTTTTCTTTTGAACATTGCAATATGCCAAGCCATGCTATTTCCCTACCGTCTAAAGACGCCTTCAAACTTATTTCCGTTTTCCTTAGCTATAGCAAGTTTATTTCTAACGATATTGCACACCCCTTACACCATGGCGTCGGTAATTACGGACCGATGGCCATTCAACAACGCGTGGTGTCAGACTTCTGGCATGTTGATCAATCTGCTTTCAATGGCATCGAACTTTTCAGTAGTAACCATTGCAGTTCATCGCTATTACCTCATTGTTGAACCCCTTTATGCCACGATAAGCCTGCGCCGAGCCAGGAAAATTGTTGCTTTTGTGTGGTTCACTTCTATCGTTACTGCAATTCCGCCATTATTTGGCTGGAATTCTTACAGATACGTCCCTGGAAAAGCATTTTGCACAGTTGATTGGCAAGATGGTGGACCTAGCCTGGTTTATACATTTTATCTCATGACTGTAAGTTTCTTGGTGCCATTTGGAATTCTGATGTACATTTACCGCGCTATTTATCTCAAGACAAAACGCCAACGGATGATTACGGGCTATAATACCCTTCAAGGACTTCACAGCGAGCATTTGACGGCAAAGCCGACCGAACGTTCGCGAACCATCTATCAAAAGTTTGTTTTTTGGGTTAGACAAAGGAGAAGAAATTCACAGTATAGCGTGTCTTCGCCTTCAACTTCCGAGAGAGGGAATATATCTTCTCCTGCAACGTCTGTCTCTTTATCCTTCGAGGCATCTAACACTATAGAAAAGGAGAAAGAACTCAAGAGAAAGAAAGAAGCTCTCAAACGCACTCTCACACGGCAAAGTTCTGTTTACGAGCAGAAAACAGTTCAAAGCGCGCTTCTTTTACTTACAACATTTCTCGTCATTTTGTCTCCTTATTACATCGTTGGTATATGGTCAGGTCTTTCTCAATCAAGCCCTTCAACGGTAGTAGACTTCATAGTTACCTATATATTCGTTTCCATGGCAGCTGTCAATCCAATCTTATACGGCTTCTTTAATCGCCATATAAGGAGAGCAGTATTGAAATCCGCAATAGGCCAATTAGCTTGTCAAGTTTGCAAATGCTGTAGCGGAGATTCAGGGATACGAGGATCTTATCCAGTCAATGAAACGGAACGTAGATACAACGGTCTGGAATCAGACCGCTGACTTTTCGTAATTTCGCAGTCTTCCCCCAATCCTCATTTCTGAGGTGTTCCAGTCCTCGCTCCTTATCATTTTCTTCCGCTACGGTCCGAATACCTGTTGGCGCGGCAACAAAGAGTGGTAGAAACCTTTTCGATAAGTGACGATCCAACTTTCAAGATCGGCGCGGCGCTGCGCAGCTTTTTAATTTTCTTCACTCCGTTGTGGTTGATTTCCAGTGTCGCGTAATTTTTACGTGCGTACGCAAATAAAATAGAGGCAATGTATGAAAGGTCGCTCGTAAGCGTAAAAGTTGAACTTTGCTCAACTTCTCGTTTAAGCTCAGCAATTTTTATCTTGCCTCTATTTTGTTTACGTGATTAAAATTTACCAGCGTTAACGTGCGTAGCCAAAAACGCGTCAGTGGAAATCAACCTTTCCAGAAATCGCGCCGAAATCCACATTCTTGTGTGCGGTGAACGGAAACCTTATCAGATTTATTTATCAGATATGTTTATTGTGTCGGCGCATGCGCTATCCGTTATAGTGTGGACATAACCTAAAAGATACGAGCCTAAAAACTTATTAATATTAAAGTAGTCTTTGACTATGTTAACGTAAGATTCACAGTTGTCAGGAAAAGCGATTAAAGACCCTTTCTTTTTAATTACATCAGTTCAGGGCCAGTATTAAATCGGTTTCGGACAAATAATTATAAGTAATAAACGCCGGGGGGCGGTTATTGGATAATAAGCGGTACATGCAAAAACAATAAAGAAAAATTGAATACCATAACACCAGTGCATAACATGGGCCCTTTTAGAAAAAACTGAACAGTAGAGAACTCAAGAAAATATCTGATGGTTTTGATGCAGACAACGTATTGTTAATAAAAATTTCTAAGAAATCAAGTGGCGTTTTCCGGTTTCATTTAAACAACATTATAAAAAGATCCAGTTGGTGTGAACGCTGGTTTCGAGCAAACATGCAACAACAGCCCTACATAAAGTACTTGCAGAGGGCATTTTGTAAGTCATATCCTGGACGCCATTTACAGTTTATCCCTTTCTTTCCTTCAAAAGAATTGACTGAGAGTATCGCGTTATATATTTCTTTAATATTGATATTCCTACCTCGTGAAAACACTTTTTGGGATAAATATGGATTGAAAGCTGATAAAGACTTATGACGATAAAATTTCTAATTCTAGAGTTTGTCCTTTATTACTATCATTTTTGTCTCGCCTACGCGCGTCATAGGGCTCCCTATGGACGATCCACTGGTCCAGTTTCTCCACTCCATCTTTCCCTACAACTCCCGCAGTCAAATGCCATGTATTCATAAGCGTCAGCTACCGAGCCCGTCTTGATGAATGGAATGATCCAACTGGGGCTTGCGCAAGTTGCACGCTTTGGCTCCTCGTTCTACTACCTCTTCTCCCCGGGGAGAGCGATCTTGTTGAACTCGACGGAGGCGCTAGTTGATTTATTTTTGGCCTGGGTGCGAGGGATGCCCTTTTCCCTCGGGCTCCCTCAGAGTACAGCTTGCTTGGGGAATCCCTTGTTGGCGAGCGTACCTTTTCTGGTTTTGGTGGCGGTGGGTTGAGGCGTTCTAAAAATTAATCACGATCAATTATTCAATCAGTCAACTAATCAATCGATTATTGTAGGCTGCTTAGCTGACGGGATCCTCGCGTTTTGCTGCTTCGCCGCCAAAACACTCATTTTCGCGGACAAACAATTCACCAAAAGTCTCACGCGCGCGGACAAGCAATTCCGCCAGCTGCGCAGTCTAATAGATGGCGATATTAACCATTCAAACAACCAATCAGTCAGCTTATCAGTCCAATAAAAATACTCAGTGGTAATCAAGATAGTGCTAACCTTTCCTTAGAACACTTACCTCTCATATCTCAAAAAAGAAATGAAATATTCTAATTTTTTTTTTCTGAAAACAGAACCTTTTAACGCATTAAACTGAACACGTTATTCACAAATCACATTTATACACCCTGGAAAACATACCGTTGAATTCATGTCATTCCGCCGCGGCAGTCTTTCAAGTACGCTTGTGTTGGAAGTAATCGGTAAACCGTTGGTTTTCGATCTCAGTTTTTATCTTTATACTTTTTTAAAACACTTTATTTCACCTACCCAAGAACGCCTTATTAGTTTCCATTCCTTCCAGGAGTGGTACGAAGGTCATAGTCTCACCATCAGTTTCTGTGATGAAAACAGTGAAGAACTCAGCGAAAAGACACGCAGACTTTGGAAGGGGTGCGACAAAGCTAAGCCATGTAATTCAGGAAAATTCAACTGAGAAAGTTCATGGCAAACCTTACATTTTGTATGAGTCCTGAATGAAACAACTTATGTTTTTCAGTTTCAGTACCCGAGACTCTTGATTATATGATCTCCAACGCTCTAAATTCAACAAGTTAAGGAAAAGCCTTAGTGAGTGTGTTGGATGAATAGTCAAAAGTTTGTTCCATGGATGACTATTTTTCACCCCATGATTTCCTCAAAAGACTGCTCGGCTCTTAGTTTCCTTAGCTGAATAATACTACTAAGGTAAAACAAAAGTCGATTAACTGTTTAAAATAGATTCTTACTTTCTTTTTTTACAAGAATGAGAATCTCTCTTTCATTGAAGTATTTGGTTCCGTAATCCAACGGATGGCTTTGAAGATGTTTTAGTGAGCCGCTTTCATCAGAAAGATCGATGATATCTGTAAAGGATGAAAAAAAGGAAAGAGATGGTTACCACAACATATTAATAAGACATTGAAATCTAGGTCATCCGCATAAAAAAATTATGTGCACGGTACCGGCCACACAAGGAGCTCTTTTCAAAATGGGTGCTTTCGATCCGTAATGATGCGCTCACCTAGAGTCTTGGCGAGTTAGTTATGCAATGGGCCGGAGATTTCCCTGAGTAAAAGAGAGTCATGATAGGTCAAGAGCATGCAATAATAAATCCAACAGGAAAATTTTATTCCCGTCATGTATTTGTTTCTTCAAAAGATAAAGAGATCAATAAAAAATAAATGTAAAAACTATAGTTACCATCGTCTTCGCAGTCACATCGCTCCTTTATGTTGCTAAGAAGCAGACAATTTCTGCAGTTTGGATTAAAAAGTTCCGTTTTATCATCTAAAGAAGAACAGCGGATTGGATCACAAAATCAGCATGTAGAGACTATTGTATATCAAGAGATAGAAATGTAATAAATTTGCGTTTATGCTTATATAGGTATCAAGCAGAGACTTAGACTTACTAGCCTGGATAAAAAAATAAAATAACGAAAAGGTTCTTCATATTACCTACTTTTACTGGATGCCCAAAGGAAAGAAAAAACGAAACTAAACATAAAAAATGCTCAATCAAATTGTTTCCATTTCGTATTATAGTTTATTAGATTTGACGTCGGGAGTGCATTGTCGCCAACAGATTCAAACACATTAGATGAATGTAAATAAGACAACTTCCTTTTCAATATAATATCTGTTTGCTCTCATTCCAACCTAATTTCCATATCTTAGTCGTCGCCAAGATAAATGATTTTTATTACAGGAAAACTGATTACCCTAAAACTATAAGGCCTCAGGACTTGTGTCTGACATTCCGGTCGTATTCGTGACCGGCACGGCAATGCTCTCTACACAGGCATTGCTAAGAGCCTCTTTAAAAATACACAACAAAAGCGTTATTGTTTAATTATACCCTTTAAGATTTTCCCTTCTCCTCGTTCTTTGTTTTTGAGTATCTAAGAGAGTATTACTTCTTTAGAGAACAGTTACCAGAAAATCCCCCTTTAGCTATAAGCTGGATCATACCTACAAAAGATCGCGTGGTGCCACAACCATCAGAGTAGCGCTTTATTTTTCAAGGCGCTTGGTTAACTTCTCCGTTGTATATATACATTTTTATCCTTAAATACTCGTAAAATTTGTGCAAGAACTTAGTCCCCTTACCTGCAAATCGCACTGTTATGAACATCCCGTCTGGAAAGCGAAAGGTCTTCTATCACAAAATGTTACATCGGAAGGGAAAATTTCGGGTATTCGCCCAGTATTTTTTTAGAAAAGATTATAATATACGCAGCCAAAACATAAAGACGCGATTCGACCAGTATTTGCCTTGGAAACGCGATTTGTTCAATGAATCACCTGCGCTGATATTTGATCGAGCAACTCTTTTTTTGACCGAGAGTAGACTGGGTCTAGACAAACAAAGATGGCTGCCGGGTCGAAGCCAAAGAAACAAGTCGCATTTCCCAGTGTCTTGGTTTGCTGAGAATTAGCCGAAAAGCGTTGGTCATTACCAGAGTAAACATTTCAAAAGCTTACAGCAGTTTAAGAAATCTTTGGTGGTTTTGTTTGCCATGTGGCAAACCGTAAGCGAGGGAGATCTCGGTGGATTTCGGAGCAATTGTATAGACCGACATGTTTCTGTGTTCTTTGTAGATCTCACCTCAAATGGTCTTGAATGGATGTCACGGACAGCAAGTTGGAAAGTTCGATTGAAGCTTCTAGTGACATTACATCGGAAAAAGATGCAGTTGCCAACTTGAACAAGCAAATAGATGAGCTAAAACGCGAGCTTGATGCCGTGAAGAAGAAACTTCAGAAGGCGGAATTCGAGCGGGACAGTGCTCGGAAAAGTGTGGAAAACTTGAAAAGTGAAGTGAAGGAGTTGAGTAAGAAGCTGCACGAGGAAAGGAAAAGAAATGCTGAGGGCACAAGGAAGAACGGTAATGCCGTTCGGTCAAATGATAGTATAAATAGTAAGTTCATATCAGCTGATTGCTATACAGCTGATAAATTCCATTTTTTATCCGCACCCCCACACCCTCTGCTAAGGATGCCGCCGGCTTATGAATAGGATGTTCCGAGTTTTTTTTCAAAGAAGCCGAAAAAATTTGGACTTTTATGTCAAAGGGCACTGAAAAAAAATTGAGGGTATGAATTCCAGTCATCTTTTTATTTTTTTCGGGGTACTAGGGGGGAGGGGGAGGGGAACAGCTAAAAATCATTTACTACAAATCCAATACCCTGATCCTGCATTATTATTTTCCAAATGCATAGATAGAGAATATTTAACTAGGCCGAATCAGAACAGAGAAGCTCAAGAAACTGAGGCAACTGAAACCAAGGTAAGTCATGTGTCAAATTCTTGCTTTGTTCTACACAAATAAATATCAATTTGTGGGAGGAGAGTCCTGCTACTAAGTAAGTTTTTTGTTGTGTTTTAATGTTGTTTCTAGGATCTCAGAACCGCATTGCAAGAGGCAGCTACTGCTGCTATGAGCCAGAGTGGTTTTGTATATGATGATCGCACAGGACTCTATTATGACTGGAATACTGGTTATTACTATGATCCTGTAAGTACTTATGTAAGCATCATCTAGTCTGCCATCTATGACATAAGCACCTAAGGGGCAGATGAGGCACGGTTGATCCAGGAATTGGCCAATCACCCAGTGGGGCCCTTGTGAAATAATATAAAGGACCATTTTACTAAGGAAGGGGGACTGATTCTGTATTTTAATCTTTTTTAATGTGTATTCTTTTCCATTTTCTCAGTATTGCAACTGTCTAACAGTAACTTTTATTATTAAGATTATCTCATGATATCTCTTAAATTTTGATAGTTGGCTCTCTTGAGACTAAAAGGGCTCATATCCTTGTTTATGGAGGCAGCATGTGACTGGGTGTGGTCATGTTTTGACATGAGCTCATTCTGTTTTTAGACTAGTCGCCTGTACTATGAGAACACTACAGGTATCTACTACTATTATGATGAACAGAGTGGCGCTTACAAACTTCACTCCAGAGTTGATATATCCAGCAGCAAGCAAAAAACAGCTCGCAAAGACAGTACAGATGAAAAGGAAAGTGGTGAAGAAAGCAGTGAAGATGAAGCTGAAAGTGACAAGGAAGTAGAGGGTATAGGACTGTTTTACCATGCTAAAATCAATAGTTAATCTTTCAGTCTACAGGCAGAATGGAAAGACCTTTCTCCCAGCAGCCCTGTCAGCAATCAGTGCCCAGCTTCGAGACACTTGAGAACTATACTTTTTTCTGTCAATCAAGTCTTTTCCAATGTACTAAAAAATTAATGTTCATTGTACACTGTAGCCCCCCAGTCCCCAGAATTATAGGACCCTTCACCCCTTGGCATTATTTGCAATGTAGTTAAGCTTTGATTCGGTCTTTTCCTTTGGAAAACTACTTTTTTAAGATGCACTCCTTATTTGATCTCCTGTGGTCTTGCCTAAATGTGTGTAGTAAATAATATTTCCATGCTCTCCTTTTCTGTCATCTCTCCCCATCTAATAAAGTCACATATATCTTAAACATTTATTTTTTTATGTTTTACATTTTAGTTACTGAAGTGCAGTTTCCTTGCATCAGGGCAATAGTAACCAAGTCATCAAAGTTGAAAGTAGGAAGCCTGTTTATCGTTACATACATTGGTGGTACAATTGGAAGGTATATGGTCTAGCAACATCAATTATTTACATATTTGTACTCTTCAGTATGTTGATATCAGTGAACTATTTAGTAACTGATTTCCTTTCTCCTTGGTTATAAGTTTGAATGCAGGGCTAGCCTATAGGGAATCAGCCGTAAGGTTGTACTTCACGATTTTAATTAGGACCTTTGTTTGCAGGGAGAAAAATGTGTCACATGTCATAAGAATACCTGATGTTGAAGTTAGCAAGGTATTTGATATGCAGTTGAAATTTTTAAATCCTGCAACTGTTGAATGATCTGCTGCCTGGTTTTTCTCACCTTCTCTTTTCTCCTCTTTCAGACACAGTGTAATATTGAGTTTGATAAAGAGAGACGTCAGTTTTTTATCAGTGATGTTGGAAGTAGAAATGGGACATTTCTGAATGGTTGTCGGCTCTCTGAGGTAAACTATACATATTTTTATTTGCAAGTGCATGGTATCACAGGAAACTGCATTTTTGAGCCTATCTAAAACTTAGAAAAGACAACAGGAATTAAAATGAAGGGTGTTTATTTCCGTGGGATTTCATTACAGTGACAATGTGGCCGTAATGCCTCTTCAGCTATGTACTGTTGTCAGAATCCTTTGTGGCCTGCTACCACTATCACCCCCCTGGGGAGAAGGGCAGTTTTTCTGTTATCTGAAAAGAATTAGAAGTTTTTTCCTTGCTTCTCGCTTTTTATTGTATATTATACAAGGGTGTTTAAGGCTTTATACGGGGTACTAACGCGACTAGGCCTCCAGAGTCCTTGAAAATTGCAGTCAGTTCTGAAAAGTCCTTGCATTTCGGTGCTAACAAAATATGCGAAAAGTAGCAGACACAGAAAGACCTTCAAGATAAACTTGCTTATGTTATGAAAGAACGTCATCTGACAGCAAGGTCTTTCCCCTTTTAATATGCCCTGTCGCTACCAAACGTTTTTTGTTATAAAGTGTCTCAATCTACCGATAGGCCTATAGAGGTGATTTGCTTGAAAATTTGGGCAAAGAGTACAGAAGGTACACTTCCATTTGACTTGTGTCTCTCCAAGACGCTCTTTGCTTAAGCTTCCTTATAATTTAGTTGTAATGTCTTATTTCTTACAGAGCAAACAAGAAAGTAAACTCCAGGTCATTACTCATGGAGATGAACTTACCCTTGGAAGCACATCACTTCGCCTTCACATTCACCCAGGGTCACAAACTTGTGATTCCTGTGAGCCCGGCCAAGTACAGGCCCAGGCCCAGCAAGGAACCTTATTTGTTCAAGATGATGAAGGTAATAAAATTAGTTACCTCCCCCCTCATAAACAAGCCATCTCGACCTGTGGGGATAGAAGCTGGGGGGAAAATCATTTTCTTTTGGCTGCCTGAGCACCTTTAAAGACTGCAAAGACGATGTTTTTTCCATGTAATATATTTTAGGTTAAACCGAAAGATGCGAGACTTTGTTTAGGACTGTAGAAAGTTGATTGTCCTTTTCGTACGTTTTCGATCTTCTGAGGCTTAAATCCTTTTTCTAGTGGACTGCCTGGATGGTTCTAAACATCGCAGAAGACATTTCTTACATGATTTCGTACTCTAGTGTCAGACAGAAATGTTCATGCCTTTTTCTGCTGAGTGCTCTTAAAAGACTGCAAAAGTGGATCGTCCTTTTTGTATGTCTTCTTCTTGTGATAAAAGTCAAACACATCGTCCTTTTTAATAGCGACCATTTCTCCGTAGTCGATGTTGCCATCGTTGTCTGTATCAAGTATCCGCACCAATTTCTTCAATTGCTTTCGTGTCATGGGGATGCCTGTTCTCTTGACACCGTTCATAAATTCCGCCCGGGTGATCTTTTTACTATTGTCCTTGTCCAGCTGGCGAAAGAAGTCTACAACACGCAAGCCTCTGAGCTCTATGTACTCCAGCAGTAAGTTGAGAACATCCTGCGAGAGAGCAAAAGAAAAAAATCTGTTTTGGTACAGTTTGGTACTCTAACTATTTCAGAAATTTCCAAATGTTGTGTGATAGTAGTATAGTTTCCATTCATGTCGCCCTTTTCTTGGTCTAGTCTGTACTCGTAAGTCTCGGTCTCCCAGCATTTTTTTCGAAGTTTCGAAATCAATCTTGAGTACAACAAAAGACAACAAAGGCCATCGTTCACAACTCTGTGTGTAGTTAGCAAGAGTTAATCGCTACGATTATTAGGCACAATTGAAGCTTTTTTCTCTGAGACAGTCATTTAGTTAAGTACCAAGTGAAATTTTAGTACTCGCAGCCGAAATTTGAACCGTTTCGTTCTTTAGGTACTGTTGAGAATGAATAACGATAGTCTTGTTTCACATTTTTCCGGGAACGTCTCTTTTAGACGCAGTACTTCACATGAACTTTTTTCATTGAATTCGATTCTGCTCTTCTGAAATACCGCGTCTGAACCGCGGACCCAAACCTATAACTAGGAGATCTGGGTCCAAGGCTCACTTTTGAGTCAGATCTGTATGCAAAGCTATTCTGTAAGTAGTTTCTACAACTGAAGAATAATATTTTACAGCTCAAGGAAAACTTTACTTACCACTTTCTTTTTCATTCTTTTAACCCTGTCTTTCCCCTGCATGGCCGTTCCACACTGCACGCTTAGGTTCGTTCGTTCATCAAGCACGTCTTCTAGTAACTCTTCAAACTCCGCATTCACGGGAATTCCGTCAAAGTATAACTCCTCGATGGCGCTTTCCTTGTTCTTAAGTTGTCGCGAATTTTAGAGTATACGAGGAAGCGAGACCTTACCCAAGACCGGTTGCGCTTTCTGGACTTCTCAGCTTAAAACGAGCTCAGGAAAACGCTCGGTAAAGCGAGGCTGCTGGCTTTAGGCTAATCTTGAGATTTCCAACTCTGTTAGAGTGTTGTTCGCAGTGAGCGCCTCACCTACTGCTTTGGCACCATCGTCAGCGAAACCATTCCAGGACAAGTCCAGGAATTTTAACGCGCAGTTGTTTTTTAGTCCGTATGCAACTGCCACAGCTCCTTTTCTTCTTAGATGATTCCAGCTTAAATCCAGATATTCTAATCCCACGTTTCCATCTATTGCTGGACCCAGCAGTTGACCTCCGATCTCGCAGAAGTTGTTGTGGCTGAGGTTCAGAGATTTAAGCGTGTAGTTCTGTTTCATAGCTTCAACAATCGGCTCTGCATCCTTCTCCTCGAAGCCATTGTTCGAGAGGTTGAGCTCTAAAAGTTCGTTATTTTCTCTCAACATCTCCGACATGGCATATGCTCCTTGAGTGCGAAGATCGTTTTGCGAAACGTCCAGCTCTGTAATGAAGGGATTTTCTGTTAACATCTTGGCAATGTAAATAGCACCGTCGACTCCGATGCTGTTATCGGCGATATTCAGGGTCAAAACGGAGTTGTTCTGCATCAAAGCCACCGCCACAGCCTCGGCTCCCATCGGACCAAGGTTATAATGCTTCAAGTTCATTTCTGCCTTGTCCAGCTGCCGAAGGAATGGAGTACATGGTATCAAGCCAAGATTTTTACAAGCTGCAGTATAATGCCTCTTGTCCCTTCTCCCTTCAAGGATGTCCTCCTGAAATTCATTCTCCAAATCCGTGTCGTACTCCTCTTCACTGCTCTCTGCTGGTTTTTCTGGGCTTAGTTCGTCCGTCAGCGGTTGAGCGTCGTCTTCAAGCGAAGAGTACGGAACTTGTCTTATGCAGTCAACTTGGACTGGGTATTTTGTCGACATTGTTGCAATCTGAGAAAATATATGCAATCTGTGTCATTTCTTACCCATTTCCCAGAGGTCTTTCACTTCTCTCAGGTAGTTACTTAGTGTATGTCAGCCTATAATGTACCGACATATATTGTACCACGGACTTTACATAGATGTCCTATTCTACAGTCATAGCTTCCCATCAACCTCGTTCCCAGGATTCTCTCCTGGTTGAGGTCCCCATAGGCCCTTGCTTCGCCGGTGGCTCAATAAGATCAAGGCCTTTAGTAACAGGATTACTCAAATGAGCTACATTCATAATCATAGAAAGGAAGAAAATGCACGAGAATGCATTTTTAGCTTCTTTCCCCTCACAGTGTTCAGTTTACCGCCGTTCTTGAACGCAAGTACTATACAGGGGGCTATGTTGAAAGTTTCGGCGCCTATTATTGAAAGTAGGGTGTTTAATGAAGAATCGCTCGTTCTGGGCAACGATTATTCGAGTAAGTACCTCAAGATGCGGGCGCTAAAAACCTGTTTTATTACAAATATGTAGAGTTTAGTACACGAATCAAGTTTGATTTTCTGAGTTGTGAAGGCTTTCGTTAATACTTAAATGTTTGAAAAGGACCTTGTAAGAACGTGCTTTAAGGTAGAAAGTTAAATTAAATATTTTCATCGTGTGAGAAGTTCATTTTAGTTCCGAGTAATTGTGCTTGCTTGACAAAGTCAAGTAAGTGCATTATAAACATATTTCAATAATTCTCGTAGTTTTACCTGTTGGAGTATTGTACGTTCACTCAATGAAAATGAAGATTGTGTACAATTCAAATCCGCGATGTGTTGATGCAACAGTTGTATATGTGTAGTTAGTTTCACGTACGGCGGGCGAACCAGGTAAAAGCTTTTCTTTCCTCAAAATTATTGTTATTCATAGCGAGAATCTATTAGCGAGTCTCTTGTTTTAAATGCAAGGATTGAGGATGTTCTAAGTGGCCGTGGCATTTAAACACTACGTCGCTATGGAGACGCTTGGATGTTGCTTTGGTTACCGGACAGTGGGCGAGCCAAGACAAAGGCATCGCCAATGGCTTTCCGAAATTATACAGAAGCCTTTTTTGTGGAAATGACAAGAAGCTGTGAATAATTTATAATTTCTGTAAACACTGAGCAGGTGGTAATTCAAAACTAGTGTTTCAATAGAACAGGGATTGAGAAACCTTAAGCTAAAGAAAAAAACATACAGTTTGAAACATATTGAAATGGTTTAGCAATAAATCTAACTGTTGCTTTTGTATTAGAGAAAGCACTGGCAAATAGATGTAGTTGTCAAGCTTTGTCCGCGGGAAACTAATCTCAATTAACTCAGCGAGACTACTGACACTTGAATTTTAACATCCTAGCCTTATTTATTTTTTGGTCGAAACCCAGTAATGAAAACAGTTTTATATATTACGGAGGAGCATACAAATCAATTATACTTATCTTCGTGGTTAATTATGTCAGTTTGGCTGCTAGCAGTCCTATAGTAGTGAATTTCACCTGTTTGGCCATGAATAGTTTATGCAGGTTGTAGAATACAAAGCTGACTGAGATAATGAAATTCTCTGTTTGCTGTAAAGTAGTTCTTAGCTTTATAATGAAGGTCTGAAAGCTTTGTGTAATTATGTGGCAAGGCTGTCTTTCTTTGCCGCAAAGGGCTTGTAGTGTGTCATTGAATGGCCGTGAACTGAAATATTGAAAATACACTACTTGGAACTGTTTTGAGTTGATAGTATCTTTTCCGTTTATGTGATTACAGAGCAAGAAATATCCATCTTTACAATGGTTTTCCTGTATTTTCATTCCTTATATTGGTGCGCGTTTCTAGGATCTATGTCGCCTGAAAAGAAAAAAATCACTGAGGCAGAAGTTGTGACGGATGGCGGCGTTAGACCGCAGACGAGGCTACAATTTTGGTCGTAGCTGTTAAAACGCCAGCGAATGTTTTGGATACGGACACTACGGATTTTNTAGAACAGGGATTGAGAAACCTTAAGCTAAAGAAAAAAACATACAGTTTGAAACATATTGAAATGGTTTAGCAATAAATCTAACTGTTGCTTTTGTATTAGAGAAAGCACTGGCAAATAGATGTAGTTGTCAAGCTTTGTCCGCGGGAAACTAATCTCAATTAACTCAGCGAGACTACTGACACTTGAATTTTAACATCCTAGCCTTATTTATTTTTTGGTCGAAACCCAGTAATGAAAACAGTTTTATATATTACGGAGGAGCATACAAATCAATTATACTTATCTTCGTGGTTAATTATGTCAGTTTGGCTGCTAGCAGTCCTATAGTAGTGAATTTCACCTGTTTGGCCATGAATAGTTTATGCAGGTTGTAGAATACAAAGCTGACTGAGATAATGAAATTCTCTGTTTGCTGTAAAGTAGTTCTTAGCTTTATAATGAAGGTCTGAAAGCTTTGTGTAATTATGTGGCAAGGCTGTCTTTCTTTGCCGCAAAGGGCTTGTAGTGTGTCATTGAATGGCCGTGAACTGAAATATTGAAAATACACTACTTGGAACTGTTTTGAGTTGATAGTATCTTTTCCGTTTATGTGATTACAGAGCAAGAAATATCCATCTTTACAATGGTTTTCCTGTATTTTCATTCCTTATATTGGTGCGCGTTTCTAGGATCTATGTCGCCTGAAAAGAAAAAAATCACTGAGGCAGAAGTTGTGACGGATGGCGGCGTTAGACCGCAGACGAGGCTACAATTTTGGTCGTAGCTGTTAAAACGCCAGCGAATGTTTTGGATACGGACACTACGGATTTTGCACAAGAAAAATGCGCCCTACATTTGAGAAAATCAAACGAAATGGATTAATTCAAAGAAGTTTACAACAGCGCGAATTCATTCAGTGACGTTTACACTAACTTCGCCGTCGCGGTTGCGTAGCTCCCTATTTGGGTAGGGTGGGGGAAAAAAAAGGGAAGCCATAAACCTTCACATGTGCTGAGACACCCTCCCCAGACAAAAAATAGTGTCTCAATTAATTATCACTAGGGAGTAGGCCCACCAATATTGTACCTTCTCGCTTTCTCACCCCTCCTCTTTCCCCAATCCCCATAATCTAGTCAGTTGATCAGTGTACAATTTAATTGGCAGTGTGCATAACAAAGGTTGTGGAGGGACGTAAACCAGTCAACTCGTTAACAATACAAGAACAGCGAAAGTCAGTACTTAAAAGAATAAAAAAGGCGTATGCTTTAGAGGTAAGTGGCGTTAGTACCACTGTTGACGTTCGGAAAATGAGGTGTAATTATGACATATATAAGTGTCACTTATGTACGTTTTTAATCAAACATTGTAACTTAACTTACACAGCGTTTTGAGTAGCACCTCGCTTGATAGACAGCATCAACACTTTCATCAGTTCAGAGAAACTTCCAGCCCAGGAACTGGTTTTAAAATTTGTCGTCGGAGATTTCTTACTGTCTCTATTGTTGGTCAATCCTAACATAGAGCCAAGTTGCTTATTCTGGTATATTTCACCTTCTTGATCTCGTTTCAAAAACTTCCAACAGCAACTAATGATACTACGTCAACTAAATCCAAAAATAAAAAAAAATAAAGTTTGGAATCGTTAAATGACGCTTTTATTTATTTTTTCAGGAATCCTCATACACCGAGCCAGCCGTCGATGTCACTGGAAAATACAAAGATCGTGCAGAAGTCAGGTAGGGCATGGGAGTCAGTCATTCGTTTCTCCCGCCCCCGCCAAAGGCTTTCCATGGCCGAGCGGGGTACTGAAGACGAGCGCGGAGCGAGATCCGGAACCAGTTTCCATAGATTTAAGCGATCGATCGCAAGCTACTGGGAACTGAGAACTGGGGAGAGTTTTCTCTTCGTGTTAATTAATTTGGCTAGTAGCAATTGAGGGAGGAGAAAAAGTGGTTGATCATTTCTCTGGTCGCCCGTTCCCTTGAAGAAAGGGAGCAACTCTGGTAATGGAAAAGTAAGGAATGGTGAAGCGCAAAAAAAGGTATATTGTGAGCCTTGACGTACGAACAGTGGACAAAAAAGTGAGCTAGTACTCAGGACAAGGACACATGATTTTTTCTCTTCAGGCCTCTCGCTTGTCATCGCGTCATTCCCACTTTCTTTTCGATTTAATGTCACGTCATTAACAAGCTGAGTTATGTTTTTCCTTCTTCGTTTAGACGTACAAAGGTCGGAAGTGATGTTCCTGTGGTGATTGCTGATGATGCCCCTGCATCCGTTCACAGGTGGACCAACTTGTTTGTTTGTTGTTGTTGTTGTTTACTTTTCTTTCTTTCTTTTTGTTCATTTTTTTTTTTCATAAAGCAGCATGTACTCACCGATTGCTTGGATCCTCGTGGTTTGAAGAGATACGATGGGAAAGACACGATTTTTTTTTTTTTTTTTAGTTGGGTTTTTTTTTTTCCTTTTTTTTTAACCAAAATTATTCTTTTTTTTTTTCCTTTTTTTTTGTCTTTTTTTTTTTATTTGAAACACAATAACGAAAGGGATACTTTAAAAACCACAGACAACATTACAGAAAATTGTTTTAGG
>CALNXI010003108.1:0-19503 GCA_942486025.1 Porites evermanni
ATGTATTTTTCTGACAGCAGAGCTCATGCCATTCCTCTATTCTTCAGGTCTGGTGTTGTGCCTCTGAATATGCTGTACTTTAAATATCCTAATGTACGATATCTATCTATGACCTTGGTTTGAAGGTGGTGACAGATCAGAAAAAATGCATAACTCTTTCTCTACTGGCAATTTTTGCAAGAAAGAAAACCAAAATAACCATTTTTGAGCTCTGGCTGGAGTTGTCTGGTCACCATTTCCAATATTTATAGTGAAATCCTCCAAAGAAAGTCTAATTCCAGCTTGAATAATGTTGGGGGACTCACCATTTGACACTAAATCAGGTTGGAGTAACAGGGCTTTGAAATTACCATTCACTGGTCACCACTGCAACCAGAAGCTGAGTGCAAAGATGTGTAAGCTACAATAAAGGACCTGTATTTCGCTGGTGATGAACACCAATGAATGGTTTCTGCCCCAGCCATCTGCATTTCGAATAACTAAGGAAATTATAATGAAAACAGACCACGACGTTCCATTCTTGGAAAGCAACATTATTAAAAATTTTTTTGCTTTTGTTTATCTTGTCAAGCAAGAGATATAATGCATAAAGCTGGTTACCAAAATTAATGGTCTGGCGTCCGAAATTTTCCAGTTATTAGTCACCAGTTGGCCCTTTAAAGAAAAACTTAATTTCAAACCCTAGGTAACCAGTACCATAATGTCAAGCAATTTTTTCCAGTTCACCCAGATTTGGCATTTCTGTAACGGGCTGAATCCAAATAAGGCACAAATGAGTTTTGTGTGAGGCTGGAACCGACAAATGGGGAAAAAACGGGAGACAGAGAAAGCATTGTCCTGAATTTTCAGTTGGGATTTCCGAAAAATGACCTTACCATTAGCTTATCATCTGGAATTTTCAGTATTTTTTGCTAAATGGTACGCGACCCTGAGTGGCCTATCTATTTCTATGTTCTTTGTGCAACTTCAGCGTTCTTGTAAGAGAGCTTTTGTATGAGAGCAACAACAACCAGTTGAGCGCTTGTCTGCAGTGTTGGTTCCGGGTGTTTTTTGTAAGATATTTTTTTTCTTTTCTTGAGCTGTTTTTAGTCACTCTATTGCATGGAAAATTTTTTTCTTCCTTTAAAGAAAGGGGAAATTTTTAAAGAAAATCAACAACTGAAAGGGACCATGGAAAACAGCCCTAAGTGACTCATTTCCAACGATTAGATTCTCATTCCAAATTGTTGTTTTAATCGCTTGTGACACAAAGAGAAAATTTGACTTAGCATCGAGAGTTACAGTACTACATTTTTTCCAAGTAAGTACTGAAGGGTTTTTATAACTCTGGCCGAATTTATCTGTTTCACACCAGCTGCACCGGTGGATTATTTAAGTTATTCCCAAACAGTCAAACTGATGACTACACAGGCTTAGCTAGGACAGCTGTTCCTTGTGGCCAATTTAAGCTGGTTTAGCAGTGAATAGTTAATAATTCAGTACAAGATCTGAGCCATGAACTACCCTTTTAGCATTTGAAGGCAGAGTTTGTAACATTTCACAGATAGCGAAAGATGACACACCACCTTCGTTCCGCCCAAGCCAGAAGCTTGCAACTCAAGCTTTTGAGATTTGCAAGGAATAGTATCTTGCTTATCTCTTTGAGTTTAGAGTAAGGGCGTGGTTGATATCCGCGCTTTGGTAGCCTTGAGGGTTTTTGCACAGGTGAAAGTGATGAAATAGTACATGCCGTATATGATGCACCGCACCAATTTCCCGTGGTAAAAGGTTTATTCATTATTTGTTAAATTAAAATTAGTTCATCTGTTTAGAATGGTACAAGACACAACATTTAAATAAAGAAAAGGGCACAAATATACAGGGAACGGCGAATGATAAAGTGACCCGAAAACAAAAGAATTGAACAATTGTTAATTTTTTGTTTTAAACTCTTTGCCATGCTTTGCTGTCAGCCAATTCTTAACCAAATCTTCGTTTTTGAACAGTTTTCGGCCAGTTAGCAGTGAGCTAGCATAGAAATGGCTAAAAATAGAGATTTCCACCACCAATAAGAACACAGTTTTCTACTAATTGGATGTAATTAAGCAGCTTTTTTGTTTTTCGGGCATTGCGGATTTACTTCGATCTTTTTTCTCACTCTCTTCTTTTTCCCTTTGCCTTTCTTTTTATAGCCAGTTTTGTTACCCACCCTATCGTGTTTCTTTCACAAATTTAATCTGCAATGAGTAGTAGGTAAATAGCAAAATTGGCAGTGGAATTTTTCGCCAAATATTGTTTGTTTCTTGTCTGTAACTCTGTCAGGATTGGTCAAATTTTGCTAAATGAGGCACCAGTGGAAAGACCTATCCTGGCTTATTTTGCTAATTACCATCTTAGTAGCTTAAATAGGGACTTTACGAAACCACGACGACGACGACGGCAACGGGAACGTCAAAAAACAATAGGTTTAATGAGCAGAACAACGACTCTGCACGTGCATCATGCTTTTTTGTACATTTCTTTGCCTTCAATGCACAACTACGACGTGAAATGACCAAATTTTAAGTTTACTTGGGAACGGAACGGCAAGGCGATAAATTCTACCATCTATGTCCGAACTTGAGCGCGTTCCCCTCTCTTCAGCTCCAGCCAAAATTCCCTTCTTTTAAGCAACAGGGCGAATTGGGATAATCGCGAAAAAGTTTAAAATGATGCGAAGTCTGTTTTTCAGCGACGTTTTCGTGCACGTAGCCGTTGTCGGATCGTAAGGTCCCTAATGGAAGGATAGTACCTATGGGTCCTTATGGACCAAAAACGACCAAAGCGGATGTCAAAGAGTTAAGTAGTTTTATGTGACACTGACTTCGTATTCAGAAATGAATTTACATTACTGCTGTCAAAACAAGTGAGCAGAAAAAAGAAAACTTGCAACAACATAAAATATTTCCCGTATCTTGAATTGGCAACTAGCCCAAGAGGAGGCCAGTTTGACTTCAGTTAGTCTTATTGTTGATATTGGTGATGAAAAACAAACTCGAACTAAGAATCTATTTGTAGCTTGTGTTCCTGGCATTGTGATTATTTTTGCTCCTTAGTCGGTGAAGCCTTTGACCAATACAGTTTATGAACGTATCCGTAATCTACATTTTACATGTGTTTTCCACAGGTTCTTGTCGCTATGTCTCATCCAGCAAATCGTTCCTGTTCTCGTTATATAACATCAATGGCTACGTTCCTGTTAAGGTGAACATCAAGTCAAGTCGTTATAGTGGCGCTATTTACACATGTTCTGATAGGGGACCAACCTTTGGTGGAGGACACGACCTGTACATACCCAACAACGCTGGAAGCAACCGCAATTCCCTCACATACTGTGGCCACTCCTACCCCCTCCCCCCTGGGTACTCTGCATCTTACTCTTCCTGTCAGTTTTATGCAGGATCCTACAAATTCACTCCCACTGATGTTGAAGTGTTTTACCAGATAACAACTTAGTGTGTTGATCGGCAAACTTGTTTGTTGACTTAGCCAACTTTCGCGGACCCGGTTTGGCAAGACTAGAAACGAAAGTGATCATCTTGAAGTTCTTATTTGAAATCCTAGTTTATTATTCAGCTGTCCTTGAATGTTTTAACTTACAATTTAAAACCATTTAATTTGTCAATTATTAGCTATTGTCCTATCTCCGCGTAGCCTCCCACGCAGTCGTTTTCAAAGGAGTTCGTGAGAAGGGAGGAAGTACGACTCCTCTAAAAACGCCAGTGTGGGAGGCTAATCTCTGCGACATTGAGAATCCTCTGATTGGCACCTAGGCTAGCCTTATCTAGTTTGAAAATCAGTTTGAAATTGACGTTAGGAAAATAATTTTCTTTATATGTCATAGGTAATCTTGTTCTAAAAGCTTCGACCTTTTTAAGTAAAAATGGAGCTTCCACATTTAATGTTACAGCGTGGAAAACGCATCAAGAACAGTAACTAATTCGCATTCGCATAAACCCACTCTGTGCCTTTTGATCTATAAGTTATGGCTGAAAAAATTTGCATAAGGCATAGTGTGGGCTGCTAGAGAAATATTTCCAGCGCCGCTGAAGGGGAGGAGGGTGGGGAAACTTGCTTGCTCGTTGTAGAGTAGACTTGCGAGAAGAAGGCGAATTTATTTGCAAGGACGTATAAAAGGCCTAGGGAATTTTCCTGGGGACCGTAAAGGATCAATAGATTGCTTTACAAGGGAGCACGCAGTAATCTAGTTGATTAAATCGTCAAGCGGCAGCTTTACACGAATGAGAATAGGTATAATATTGTTTTGAGTGGGATATGCGTCACGGCTAAATACACGGATGTCATATTGGAGCTGCAGATGAAAAAAATCGAAAAAAGATAATAATAAGAGATATAATTTTCGTAGTATCCTCATAAAAAAGTGATAAATTTGTAAGATCGGAATTGATTAGTTAGAGAAGTCACCACTTACCATTTATACTGCAAAGCCTTATGGTACAAAGCTATTCAATCTGATTTGATATTTTGTTTAATGAATAAACATAATTTAGCTGGTTTGCTTTGTGACTGTTTCTCTATCATTCGTCGCTCAGCCAGTTTGGTGACAGGTATGGTTTAGGTTTTGTAATAAGCTTGGCCTCCCGTTTAACAGTCTCGGGGCTGGGGGCAATTTCATTGAGATCGTTCTCCCTTCTTTTTCAGGGCATCTAACCGGAAAAACTTAAGCATGTGAGTACGGCTGTTCTTCCTAGCTCCTCTCCGCTGAGGACGTTTCACCAGGGGTACTTTTCTCCTGGCGAAACGTCCTTAGTGGCGAGGAGCAAGGAGAAACGGCTGTATTTGCAGGCAAGAAAAACTGTTAACCTTGATGTCATTTCCACTCAAAACCTACCTTAAGAACAGACAAGACGCGTACATACTAGGCATGTACTGGGCTGCAGTAGTGGTGTAATATTTTTTATGTTGACCATGAGTCTTAAGCTACTCCTTACCGAGAAATAGTAGTCCGAAATATAAAGAGACAAAGAATACATGGTATAAAATTAAAAACCACTTGTGTCAAATTTAATTAAATGGTTAAAATCATTGTCAAAAACGGGACCTTGAAACATTTTCCAAGTGAAGTAGGTAGACGGACCTGTGAGGTATTAAGATGAAAATTATAATGCATGAAACTATTCGCATAACAAAAAAATGCTCTTGTTCGATTCTAGGAACAGTGCAATGCATAAACTTCCGAAGGTGGAGAATGTTTGGACACTTTAGAATGAATTCGTAACTGTTGAAGAATATAGGTTTTTTGCCTTAAATAATTGTTCAGATGTTACTTCGTGCTAATTTTGGGCTAGCTTGTTGGTACAGTGCTTTTTGCGATAAATAACAGAGGCCCAAAATTGGCTAAGCGTTAAGGTCCATTAAAAAACTTTCCCAGAAGAGTGTTCGGTTCATGGGTTTCCTAGGCTTTGTAGCGCTGCTATGGAATATTCGCCACACAATTAAATCTACTTTCTTAGGTGTGTTGGTGAATTTACCACCAGTTTAAGAGGGACTCTCCCTAAAACCGGTCTACTGCGTTTCGGATCGTAAAATCAATTTTCTTTAAACTTTGCCCATGAATATATCTTAGTCCAAAAGTAATTGGAACCGCCTTAGTTTTTGGAAATATTTCAGAATAAAATTTTTCGGGAGGAAAATCACTTCAGCGCCTGGCGGCCAAATTTTTGCAGTGACAAAGAGTAAAGATAACGCATATTGTCGAGTTTACCACTTCAAAGTTTTGCAATTTCAACGACTTTTTTCACTTCCTAGGATTAAATTGGTCCTTAAATGATGTAAAAAAAACAATTTTGGTTCTTCAAAAGGAACTGATATCCACTAAATATTTTTTGATTTACACTCACTTTGCCCTAGGCGGGAAGGGCTCAAAAATTTCATCCTAGCATTGTGCAAAATTCCCACATCTTCTAATCAAAATATCTTTTCAGTACAACAAAGTGAATGTCCAGAAACAGAGAAACATAAAAATATGTTGTGATTTAAGCGATTTATCAGCACAACCGATCGACGAAACATGCCTATTTTCTATTTTGCCTGTTTACAATACACGATAGAAGGTCTCAATGCAAAGCCATTCATTGATACATCAAGTATTTTCAACTTTTTGTGACTTTTAACAGAATAGAATATCATTTAAGAAAAGAAACCCTTCACGCCAAACGCATTAATACTACAGGTGTACCTGTTTACAGTGCTTAATCCGCCGACCGAGTCGTCTTCGCTGTGTACAAAAAAACTGATATCGCATGATGGCGATTGTCAAGCATTCCTATATCTGGAATCGTTACGCCGCGAAAACATTTTTTACTAGTCTGACTAAAATTGAAAGGCAGGAAATTATCTTACCAATAGAGTATTCTATTATATTTATTACTGTTTTCGTTGAGAAGCTACAAAATAAAGAATCATGCGTGTATAAGTGCCTAGTGCATTAACAATAGCAACTTTTTAGTTTTCTAGGACTAGGCTACTGTCCATTCAGTTTAGCATCTAAAAAACAGTTGGTTGTCGCTATGAGCTTTCACTTTGTTTTGTTTTATGTTTGACGTTTATGTTTGCATTTATTATTATTTTTAAAAATATATTTCATATTTCTGGTAGCCCTGTCATATTAAACCGACGAGTACCTGTTTTCAGGACTCATAAAGCTCCTTGACTCAGGGTGGGGCTGGGGATGGGGGTTGAGTGTGCTTGCTGGCAGGAGGCCCGCTAGACTGTTCACAGTCCTCTGTTTTACCGTAAAATCGTCGGGATCAAGCGAATTCTCTAACAGGTGGCTATCTTGGTTTCAAATGTACCTGGTTTACCCTGGGGATGACCATGAAATCTACTTCTGGGACAGCGGACCCAAGAAGGCCGCACATCTGGACGATCTTACGGAAAGATAAGGGACAGTGAGCAGTCTAGTGTCCTGCAAGCAAACATCCCCCTCGGTATTATTCTGGAAAAAATACTGTATCTTTGAAATTAGGTTACCCTACATTTATAACTTGCGTGGTGGTTTACCTCGTTTACCACTTGGGTACATGAACGTCCACAACTATCCATTGCTCTTTTGGAAGCGTGCGTCACAAATTATAAGCTCACTTGCAGTAGCAATATCCAACATAATCTTACCGTTTCTATGCGTCTTTTTTCCAAAGCTAAACCCATCGAAGTCTATGGGACTGATTTGTGCATTCATATCGCCATATATGATCTTATATCCAAGTAGCTTCTTTATTACTTCAGAGAGCGGTTGTAGAAGTCTAGAGCATCGTTGTCATCCGAGCAGTTTGTTGAACTGTAGCAGCATATAATAGTAGTAGCAGGGTTGCCACTGAGGTCTACCACCAGGATCCGGCTATTCACTACCACAACATTGTCCTCTAGGTAGTTGTAAGCAGAGGGGCTTAGTAGCATACCCAGTTCTCCCACGTAACTGTTCACGGAATTCCTCCAACACGAGGAAGTGGCCAAGATCCAGCCTTTGCCGAAATTAGTATTCTGCACGTCCCCACTATCATGAAATTTCCGATGTTCCTGCAGACAAACAAGAAATATTCCTTTCCCCTCTGCCAGCGCGGTTAGCTCTCCAATCTTCTCATTGGAGTTGAGTGAACGGAAGTTAAACGTTGACACCAGAGTGTCTATCTTGCAGCTTAGGAGTCTTCCTGTAACTGACTTATTATCTCCACCCTGGTTGCCCACAGTTAAGGAGCTTTAAGGGACGCTGCCCTTGTTTAGCCGGGCGCCGACCGAGTCGGTAAGTAGGGAAAATTGCAGTGTTCATTAAATCAATGTTTCAATAGCTAGACTCATTAAGACAAATCCCAGCAAGCAATGGTGGGGGAGCGCCAGACCGTCCAGCAGTGGACTCGTTTTCTGTAGGGGTTGTCTCCCTTAGCCTGTGGCTACAACAAAAAACCTGACTGTCAGGCAACAGTGTCGTGACCCTGACATTGGGGGCTCACGTGTGCTACGCCTTGCCCAAGGGCGATTCAGAACTATGCATTGTAGGGCAGGGACGTTCATGACCCTAAGGCACCAAAATGCACCGAGTACACCAAGTACCCGCATACCCAAATACTCTGTGAATTATTTTCGAAATCCCTATTTCCATTATCATCTTCATTGTCTTCGCCATTTCCTAAGTGAGCAGTCTCAAATGTCAGTGGTTTTTCTTTCTGTATCAGGGTTGTCGCTAAAATTCCAAGTTGCCGGGTAAATGCAATTAGTAGGAGGGGAATTGTACAGCTAGGAAGTTCTTTGGGTTGTAGTATCCTTTTGTTTCAAATAAGAGTAGCCAGAGCTCACGCTTAAACACGTAGCATCCGGGGAAAATCCTTGGCCCCGGCTCTTAGAGACAGACCTTTGTAGTGGTGTGTTTTTGTGTAGTGTTAGCTAATGTTTACTAGGAAACTGAATTCAAAGTAGACGAACGGCTCAAAACAGTGGATTTGGCTAAGAAGTGTCTAACTCTCATACATGTGATATGTTCAATTAGCCAATCAGACTGTTTTGGCTTTATAGTTTTGCTACTTAGTCATTGAATCCCTCCTTTTTATCAACATACGTTATAGTCACTGTCAGAAGTATATGCTTCTGTCACTGTATATGTGAATGCACCTTGTCTTTGTTTGGCAACAAAAGGTCACTGCTTCTACACACGTAGGAGCAAATGAACTTGACGCTGTTCAATGTATTTTTCTGACAGCAGAGCTCATGCCATTCCTCTATTCTTCAGGTCTGGTGTTGTGCCTCTGAATATGCTGTACTTTAAATATCCTAATGTACGATATCTATCTATGACCTTGGTTTGAAGGTGGTGACAGATCAGAAAAAATGCATAACTCTTTCTCTACTGGCAATTTTTGCAAGAAAGAAAACCAAAATAACCATTTTTGAGCTCTGGCTGGAGTTGTCTGGTCACCATTTCCAATATTTATAGTGAAATCCTCCAAAGAAAGTCTAATTCCAGCTTGAATAATGTTGGGGGACTCACCATTTGACACTAAATCAGGTTGGAGTAACAGGGCTTTGAAATTACCATTCACTGGTCACCACTGCAACCAGAAGCTGAGTGCAAAGATGTGTAAGCTACAATAAAGGACCTGTATTTCGCTGGTGATGAACACCAATGAATGGTTTCTGCCCCAGCCATCTGCATTTCGAATAACTAAGGAAATTATAATGAAAACAGACCACGACGTTCCATTCTTGGAAAGCAACATTATTAAAAATTTTTTTGCTTTTGTTTATCTTGTCAAGCAAGAGATATAATGCATAAAGCTGGTTACCAAAATTAATGGTCTGGCGTCCGAAATTTTCCAGTTATTAGTCACCAGTTGGCCCTTTAAAGAAAAACTTAATTTCAAACCCTAGGTAACCAGTACCATAATGTCAAGCAATTTTTTCCAGTTCACCCAGATTTGGCATTTCTGTAACGGGCTGAATCCAAATAAGGCACAAATGAGTTTTGTGTGAGGCTGGAACCGACAAATGGGGAAAAAACGGGAGACAGAGAAAGCATTGTCCTGAATTTTCAGTTGGGATTTCCGAAAAATGACCTTACCATTAGCTTATCATCTGGAATTTTCAGTATTTTTTGCTAAATGGTACGCGACCCTGAGTGGCCTATCTATTTCTATGTTCTTTGTGCAACTTCAGCGTTCTTGTAAGAGAGCTTTTGTATGAGAGCAACAACAACCAGTTGAGCGCTTGTCTGCAGTGTTGGTTCCGGGTGTTTTTTGTAAGATATTTTTTTTCTTTTCTTGAGCTGTTTTTAGTCACTCTATTGCATGGAAAATTTTTTTCTTCCTTTAAAGAAAGGGGAAATTTTTAAAGAAAATCAACAACTGAAAGGGACCATGGAAAACAGCCCTAAGTGACTCATTTCCAACGATTAGATTCTCATTCCAAATTGTTGTTTTAATCGCTTGTGACACAAAGAGAAAATTTGACTTAGCATCGAGAGTTACAGTACTACATTTTTTCCAAGTAAGTACTGAAGGGTTTTTATAACTCTGGCCGAATTTATCTGTTTCACACCAGCTGCACCGGTGGATTATTTAAGTTATTCCCAAACAGTCAAACTGATGACTACACAGGCTTAGCTAGGACAGCTGTTCCTTGTGGCCAATTTAAGCTGGTTTAGCAGTGAATAGTTAATAATTCAGTACAAGATCTGAGCCATGAACTACCCTTTTAGCATTTGAAGGCAGAGTTTGTAACATTTCACAGATAGCGAAAGATGACACACCACCTTCGTTCCGCCCAAGCCAGAAGCTTGCAACTCAAGCTTTTGAGATTTGCAAGGAATAGTATCTTGCTTATCTCTTTGAGTTTAGAGTAAGGGCGTGGTTGATATCCGCGCTTTGGTAGCCTTGAGGGTTTTTGCACAGGTGAAAGTGATGAAATAGTACATGCCGTATATGGCGGAAAAGGTTTCTGAAATCTGCCATATCAATTACACTCGCATCCCGGTCTGAAAGATGAGTAGGATTATGCGATCTCCCACTGCTGCTTGAAGGTCTACTGGCTGTTGAAGATGAGGAGTAATTTACATTTTCTCCCCTCCCCCTTCCCCATTTCCTTCTTTCGCCCTAGCACCTACCATAAGGGTTACTATTTTTACTCTCCGTTATCTTCCTTCGTCATAAAATCAAAGATGGCGGTTACAACAATACCAACTTAAACAAGCAGCTTTCGCCCGCCCAAAATACACCTGCACTGCAGGCTACTAGGAGACCGGATATTGTGGTTGTGGGAAGGAGGATAGAGTCCGTCAGGAACCTATGATGAGGATGATGAACTCCTGAGTCGGTAAAATAATCGATGTTGCCGTACCAGCTGACTGCAGAGTTAACTATAGGAAAGTAAATTAACTCAAAGAAAAGGAAAAAGAAAAAATCACGATCTCAAGCTTAAGATTTGATTATATATCATTTTGACGGATGGGCTACTAACGGTGGATTAGGGAATAACCATTAGGTGGAAATGTTACGCGAAGGGGAAAAACAACCAAGCAAGGAAGTGTCTCCACCCAACTTTTGTGAAAAGGCACCATTTAATCACACTCAACAGCTTTGACCCACGTCCCAAACTGTAAGAAACTAGGTCTCTCAAATGAAAATGATTTAGTTTCCTGAAAACAAATAATTTTAGAACAGATGCAGCTGATCTGACCTTGAAACCAGCTGAAAATACTTTTACCTTGTTGATCTTAATTTGTTGATTTAATTTCTTTCTTCCTTCCATTTTGTCCTCTTTTGGCTTCTAACCCGATCTCTTACTGTTGGCCTTTCCCCGGAGAAACGCATTACTTGTAAATTTGTATCAGAAAACACAGCAAGGAAGTTTCAAAAATAGGAGAAGAAAGCTGGCACGATACCCAATCTTTTAATCCTGGTATCGTATATCCGCTGAAACAGTTTCTAACAAACCCTGCTTTGTCTCAGTCAAACCCGCCTTCCCGATCCTCTCGCAGTCAGTGGAAAATGACTGCTCAGAAACAGACATTGCCGTTCTTTGCCTCAATTCTGTCTGTTTTGTCGATTGTGTTTCACAGCGCCGGTTTTCTGAGAGTAGAATTGGAGCTGAACGAACAGAAGAAGAGGATAAACGCTCTTGAAAGCGTCGGGGAAGCCAAGTCAAACTTCAACATTCTTGACCTCGTAACAAGGAGCAAGGAAATCACTCCTGGTAAGTTTTTGAAAGAAAATACTGAGAGTTACAACTTTCCTTTGAGGTCCTTTGAGGCTTTAATGATTAAAAACTTATGGGCGACTTTTAACCACCTGGCCAACGAGCCAAATTAGAGCTAAATAGCCACCGAACAGCTATCTAGAAGTCACCAATTGATGCACGTTGTTCGCTGCCGGGATAAAAGTACTGAACGAACAAACCAAAATGCAAACATATGACTTGAAGAGAGGATGACGTATTTTTTTCGATACGATTATGCCCTGACCGTCGAACCACTACAAATACGTGGACCTCAAACTTGGACTGCATCCGTTACTTATTTTTCTCTCTCGTTCTCTTAAATGCACATCCTCCTGTATATTGTTCTAGTCGCTTCTGACCATATTTGAAAACTGTTTATTTAAGAGAGATAACCAAAATGATCATTTTTTGAGTATTTTAATACCAAATGAATTGGCAAAAGCCTGGGAGTCCTGGAATGTTCAATCATGCACTGCGGCATACTAGAAGTTAAAGCTCTTACCATTGAGCAATAGCAGTGCATATTGACTGGACGTAAGAATAAAATACTTTAGACTGGTCACAGAACTGTATTTTCCCGTAAGATCGTCTAGATGGAGCGCCTTGCATTACGGCCATCTTGGATGAGTGTCAAATCTACTTAAGGGGCGGGGAACGGTTTGGGAGTAGTAAATCCCGACGCCCGCCCCCTTAGTACATAATAAACCAAGATAACCTGCCTTACCGGTAAGGCCTAGGGCTAGTGTCGAACTTTTCATGAGATGAACCAAACTTGGTGAGTTAACCTCATAGAAAATTCGGCGTCTGGCTCAGTTAAGGCCATGATACCTGTCTGCTAGATGGTGATTTATCTGGTGTACAGCTTTTTCTAATGTTTGAACAGTTGGGGCCAGGACTTTCAAGAAACAGGTTCCAGGATAAGAAAACTCGACGCTATAATCGTGATAGCTCTCATGGTATTTATTTCTCACTCTGTTGTGCCGTGTCACGGAATATTTGGTACTCGCAGGGCACTAATGTAAACACACCTTCTTTTCAAGTAACCATGCTGGAATTCGGGCACTATGCCGGTGCCCGACTAAAGGGTCGAGACCTTGCACACCTAGTGGGCACCTGTGGGTGGGTCCCTGTGTGCACACAGTTTTCGTTCTGGGGCAGCCCACTGCTTTGCTAAGCTCATTTCTCAAAACTGCTTCTGACTGGGCGAGATGGAGTAACTACAGCATGCACACAGTCACATTTCGGGTAGTCAAGGTGTGAACACAACAACGCTTTTGTACCAATGACCAGGCACTGGTTCCCGAGCCCCAAGTGTGAAGAGTGTAGCCCAGAATGATGGGCAAAACGTTTTATTGGCCGGCTTATCGTCAAACTTCGTAAGAAAACCAGGTGTTATATCTTGGTTCTAACAGACAATTATACTTAAAAAAACAATAATTGCTTAGTGTAACGGAAAGGGGAAGTAATATGCAGAAAATTAGGGAAAAAACATCTAAATCACTTGCCTTAGAACTAAGAAATGTTAGAACTAAGAAATCTTGGTATTGTTCAGTAAATTGTTTGGTGCTTGACTTTGTTTTGGTGACCAAATGTGACAGATTTGTCTTGCATTTTTTAGACCTTTATTCCACTAAGCAACGGACGAAAAGACACAGTGCTGAAAATATCAAGAACAAGACGGAGAAGAAAATTCTTAAAATTTTGTTGGAGTTGAAACAGCATCAGTCACTATCACAAAGTGGCACGTGTCTCCCATGCCCTCCCGGTCCACCAGGTTCTAGCGGAGAGAAAGAATCCCGAGGCAAAAGAGGTCAGAAAGGAGATCAAGGTATTATGGGATTGCCTGGAAAGAGCGGTAAGCAAGGTATCATTGGACCAGCAGGTCCGAAGGGAGATGTTGGTGTCAAGGGACAAAAAGGAGACATAGGACCTGCAGGCATGCCGGGAGCTAATGGAGAACCTGGTGAATCGATTTCAGCTCCTTTTGTTGCCGTGTCCCCTAAAACGCTGACAGTTAACGAAGGTGGATCAGCCTCGTTTCTGTGTTCAGCGAGTGCTAATCCTAAAGCTGCAATAAAATGGAGTAAGCTAAACAGTCAGTCACAAATAAGTCCTTCAACGGTATCAGGAGGAAAGCTGGTATTAAAAAATGTGGCTATAAATGACGCAGGAAAATATAACTGTTTGGCGGTCAACATTTTAGGAAAGGTGCTTGCTCTGGTACAACTTGTGGTGAATGGTAAGTTTGCTGTAACTCGGGTGATTCGATTGTTGGAATGCTAAGTCATCTTGGGCATTTATAAATTATTCAAATATTATGCAAATGCATTCATAAATAGTTGAACCTCAGACACTTTTAAGTGCTGAAAAATTAATCTACAGCAGAACCTTGGTAACTTGAACTCTGAAGGGAAAAGGAAAAAAACTTTTCGAGTTAGCAGGAAATTTGAGTTATAGGAGTAAATATCAGTGAAATTGTGATCAAAGGAAAGGAAATTTATTTCGGGTCAGCGGGGAAGTCGAGTTATCTGTTGTTTGTTATTTGAAAGAACGATTTCATTGTTGATATTGACTACCAGTTAGGTGGCACTGCAATTAGGTAAATTGGCATCTTATTTTAGGGATGCAAGAGAAAAATGGGGCTGATATTTCCTCTTTCATAACCAGCCAAACAGCATTTTTTCACTTTTATTGTTAAAGAAGGAAAATTTTGTCTTGTCTTGGGACGAGTATCGATTTATGGTGAATATAGCCTCCATGGGCAGGCTTTTTTTGAGACCTTTCCATAGGAAAAAAAAATCTGAATAAAGGACAAACTGAGAAACATGGCCCCACCATAATAACGCTCAATGACAAAATTAATTTTCTATTATCTCTTTTCATGGGATGCTGATTGTTGTTTTCAAATTTCACCAGAGCATTTTTCCTTGCAGTTCATCAGCGCGTTTCTCTCCATTCGGGACCTCATTACGCCATCAAAGGAAACAGTTACACCCTTCCTATTTGTCACGTGACTGGGTACCCATCACCAGTGGTCTCATGGAGAAAGTCATCCGGTCAATTACCCCAGGGAAGGGTGAGGTACAATAACAGTGCATTGCAAATTCTACATGTCCGGAAAGAGGACTCTGACGTTTACTTCTGTTCAGCATCAAACCTGTTAGGACGCGTTGAAAAGAAAATTCTCTTAGTTGTCGCCTCGCTTCCTCGCTTTATTGTTAAGCCACCTGCAAAAGTTGTTGTGTTGTTAAGAGGAACTTTGAGGATAAACTGTAGAGCTTCGGTGGATCCAAAACCAGTCATGAGGTGAAAGAAACAAGGAGGTCAACTGCCAGTTGGGCGGACCTAGCAGATTAATGGCTCGCTAGTGATTAGAGACATAACAACAATGAACGATAAAGGAAATTACATTTGTGTTGCAGCAAGTGCAGGGCTGTTCAAGGTGGAAGCTGTAACTTATACCGAGGTTCAGAAAGGTATTTAGTAGTAATGCTTCAGCAAAGATAAGCCAGGTTGGTGTCTTCCCCTGATGTAAGCCGTGTGTAATATGTGTATGTTTTGTTGATATATCCGAGTATTAGAGCTAAATAAGAAGACATAAACTAAACTGAAATAAAGACTTTTCAACTCCACGTTGTGTTTATATATATATATCTGAGTTTTAGCGCTAAATAAGATATAGCAAGCCGTTTCTCGCGTTGCTAGGTAATCGCTTCTCTTAGTCCTATTTTCCTTTTGATAGACGCTCTGAAAACCGGGTTCAAGTTACTTAACGGGCAAGCCGAGGCAAGCCTATTGTTTCTATTGTAGTAGATTGACGCTCATTAGTAAACCTATACCGAATTAGTATGCAGAAAGACACTGACTAGGCACTTAAATTAATACGGGGGAACGCATTTTTTTCTCTAGGATAAAACAATGGGTGACGTCATAGACTCGACCCTTACACATATTAATTAAGGGAAGACAGGGGAAGACAGGGGAAGACACCAACATGGCTTATCTTTGCTGAAGCATTACTACTGTATTTTAACTTGGATACACTTCAAAATTGAGTATAAACTATTATTATAAACTCAAAAAGAAGAAACCAAACCTTTTTAAGACCATTAAAGAGCGACTGTCTGAATCGACTATTTGTGGCACAAGTTCAAAATTCGAATTTCGCTCATTTTTGGCTCATCGATAACCCTTAATGAGTAATGAGACATGCTGTAGTTTGTTTTCCCAAATAACGTGTTCTTCTTTTTTTATGACCCTTTCTTTCCTATAAGACGATAAAATTGTGAAAGCTGTAATAATTTTGTGGCCAACAAGGTATTGTTAAAAATAGGCTCTATTGACAATAATAATGCAAATCTTTACAATGAGCAAAAACTTAGAATTTCGCAAATTGACTCTCTACGGCATTACTAGGCCCCAATCTATCAGAAAATCGACAAAAATCTCCGGGCAAACGATTTTACAGTGCAAGTAGCCCTCAAGACCTCGAGTTCAACCCTAATTTTTCAAAAAATCGCGACATTCCAGTGGTTAAAAATAGCATTACACTGCCCGTCACGTAGCGGTGTGAACAGATACACTTTAAATGTTCTATTCAACGTTGATCACATGCCACATTCCAGCATACAATGTATATTACGTCTTTCAATACACTTATCCTATTTAGAAGACTCATTTTGTTTGGATACAATATATAGTGCAGAATTGCCCAAAGGTCGGCCTTGACCGAGCCCAACGAAAACATACTTCAAACAAGTACAGTGGTGTGTTTTAGTTATTTAAGCATCCGTCAAAAGGCATGAATACGTTAAATTCAAGACAAGACAACCAATATTAACTAAGAGAACACTTTCTTTTCTCTTGCGAGTTTTCTATGTATAAGTATACATCGTTACATTTCGATTTATTACTATCACGCTGGAATATTTGAAACCAATGCTAGCCGCCCTTAACGTTAAATGCCCTATTCTTACGATCTCACAGGAAAATAGATGACGGTGAGTGATGGGTGGTTCAGTGGCTACTGTTTCATTTTGTTTTAGATGTTTATACTGCTCTATGCTGTTTGAAGTATTATATTTGTTGCAGTTAATTTTTATTTTTCCTTTGTTTCAAATTCATTAGCATACATTACTATACCCAAAACAATGGAAAAATGAAAATTAAGTGAGATAAAAAATTTACTACAACATATATGTGTATTTTTCCTGCTTTATAATCCTCCCTTGATCCTTAATTTGAATAAATCCTTGCTTAATTTGAATACAGCATCCTTTGATGATGATGATGATGATGATGATGATGATGATGATGATGATGATAATGATAGTCTTAACATTAGAGCCTAAATAAGCTAAGAAATATTTCAAGACAAGTAAATTTTAATTACTTCAAGTAAAATAAAGCTTCACACACAACCGATTCTTTTTTACTTTAGGTTAACTTAAGGCTATTTTCCCACCTAACATAAGATTGATTGACATGTCCCGCCTTTCTCAAAGCTCAAGAAACCGCAAGTAACCGCAAGCCAGCTTATTAAAGGATGGTTTCCAAGTCGCCTGAAACTTTCTTGAATCGTTTCAACTTTCCGACTTTAATGAGATGCAAAGTAAAGTTACTTGAGATTTTACTTAGGCCTTCACACACGAATGTTTGGTTAAGTAAAACTTAGCGGCTCTTAAGTAAACACTGATATTGGTATTAAATGCGTTGTATGACATTTGCAGACTGCAGTCTGCAGTCTGCAGTCTGCGGTCTGCAGTCTGCAGTCTGCAGGGGCGTAGCCAGGATTTTTCAAAGGGGGGGTCAGAGAGGCTACTCACCCGCTGCTCTCCCTCGTGTATCACCGGGCTTAGTCGTATTACCGCGGCACGAAGGCCCATATTAACTAAAGACAAGAGCCGTTGATGAAAATAGTTTACAAAAAAACAAATTTTAAAAAAGTGAGCTTTTCAACAATGGCTTTTACGGCCAAGATATTGTCAGGGCGTTTTCGCCACCTGAATATGTAGGTTGTTTGCTCAAAAGAAGGCCTTCCAAGGGGGGGTCACAAGCACCCCAGGACCCCCCCTAGCTACGCCCCTGGTCTGCAGTCTGCAAATGTCATACACCGCGCATCAACGACGGGTGACATAATTTATTTGTCAACGAATCACTGAAATACCGAATTGCAGTGCTTTTAATAGTCTGTTTTGACAGTAAGCCGGAGGCTAACAACTACATTTAGACCTAAACAACTGAAGGCTTTTTCAACCAAGGACAAACCTTTTAAGAAGGCTAATCAAGGTAAAGGGCCGCAACCCTAACAAGGATGGTAGGCTTTCCAGTACTTCCCAGATGCTATGTCTTCGCATTGGGGATCTTTGCTGCTTTTCCAAGTCATTCTAGAGGTAAAACTTTACCTTGTATTGCACACCATGTTTTTTAATAGCCAAGTTCATTTGGAACATTTTTCAAGCTCATTCCTCAAGCTTACATCTTTGTGTCCTCGTTTCTCTTGAAAAGCTTTCAGCCAAGGATCGACTGGTGGCCTGTTTTACGTCAACTTCATGATCGATCAATTTTCCTACCTGAATATCACAAGTATTGGACGGAATCTTATTCAAGACGAAAACGATTGTGGCTACGCCTGTCTAGAAATTCCATCGTGTTTTTCTTACAACGTGGCTGCCTTCCCTGATGTCAACAACAAACGTCTCTGCGAACTCCTGCCATCGGACAAGTTTAACAACTCAGACAAGTTCAACGCCAGCAAAGAGTTTCATCACTTCTTTATTCCGGTGAGTCAAGCGTCTAAATGATCAAAAGTGTTTCGTTCTATAACCCTTTTGCTGCCAAATGTGGCAAAATGCGACAAGAATTTCCAAATTTCGTTGTGTAAGATGCTGAAAAAACGAATAGTACCATGTGAAAGTACAGGCAGGGAGGATTCATTTGAATGGTAACTTCACAAAATTTTGTGCACAGGTTACAATACTCCATCATTCCCTCTGACAGTGAGAGAGTTTTAAGAATAAATGCTCAATAATCCTCTCCCCTTATCGGGCTTTTCAGGCTTAATGAAACAAATGCCAATAAATAAATTCAAAGGAAACTTAACATGGATAAGAATCCCAACTGGTAGGAGGCGATCCATTTGGCTATTAAAAAAAAAAAAAAAAAATGGGCTAAGCATTTAAACACTGGACTAACCAGAACAATCAAGCAAGTAGACAGGGTGGTACTTGAACTCGGGGCCTCCGGATTAGCGCTCTTAAACCACTCAGTCGCGCTTCCTTCTCCTTTTCATGGGAATACTGTGTAGATATTATTCACATTTCTCTGCATAGCTAGTTATGGGCTTCGGATGATCGAATTCTGGAAGGGGGGGAGGTATTTAGAATTCTCTTTACTTCGAATACGAAAGAAAAAAACAAAACAAAACAAGAGAGTGAACTCTTTGGAACTGTATGTTTCTAAAAGACACCTTAGTAATTTCTATTTGTAAAATTAACGCTAGCGAAATGTTACACCCGCGAATTGCCAGCTTCCAATGACCAGCCATGCTTCTTCAGTTCGTTAAACAGAAATTTGGATGATCCGATTACGTTTTATATGAGGCAGACTGGTTCAAACTTGATTTCAGTAACGAGGTATTTTGAAGAATCAGTACCGAGTCTGAAATTTGCGGAATTTTGCTTTAAGAATAAACCCGAGGCTGAAATTTTGATGGCACGTGGAGACTTGATTGTTTAATATTTTCGATTGTGAAGTAAAAGT
>CALNXI010003108.1:36147-42242 GCA_942486025.1 Porites evermanni
CTAAAATTTCTTATACTACTACTACTACTACTACTATTTCTATTACATTTAAGTATATAAAAAGTTAACCACTAATAAGATACACAGCTTGTCAATACCCAACTATAATCTAAGGAGGCTTTTAAATGAAGAGGTTGACTCAGCGAGCTTTGCTTTATGCGGGAGCTGGTTCCAAAGCATAGCACCGCTAAATTTCAAACTTCTTTTTAGAAACTCTCTTTTCGGTTTAGGAAGTGTTAGATCAGTTTCCGTGTCACGTAGATGGTAATGAGTCTGATCGACATTCCTTCTCACAGAGGAGTTCAGCTTAGGCCGGGGGCGGTGTGATCATTTAATATTTTATACATTAAAATTGACTTTGCACAGAGCCGTCGATTATCAAGTGTTTGCCAAAAAAGAGAATCAATTAAGTCTGCGGAGCTAGTCATCATAACTGGCACCTGTGAGAACTCTCCAGCACGTGACCGAAATCTGTCACAGGTGTCCCACAAAGGAGTACAATACTCAAAATATGGCTGAACTAAGTCCTTATAAACTGTTTCCAGAGTAGCTACGGGAACAAAATTTTTGATGCGCCCCATGGCTCTTGTACCCGCGCTAACCTTTTTACAGATCGTATGGACATGACAGTCCCAGCTAAGCTTTTCATCTATGTGAACCCCTAGGCACTTATGTGCACTAGTTTTCGATATAGGTTGATCATTTACCACAACAGGTTGCTCACTCATCTTATTGTTCGGATTGTAGGACCGGAGGACCCAATAAACAAGAGTTTTGATTTAGACGGATGCAGTTGAAGTTTATTCTTGATGAGCCACTTTTGAACTTGAGCGAGATCAGAATTAAGCTTCACGATAAGTTCGTTTACACCGTAAGAGGAAGGTCTCCAATCTTCTCATTGGAGTTGAGTGAACGAATGTTACAGCCGATTTCATTGCTATGTAGACACCCGAATTTTCAGACATGATTCGAAGGTCAGGATTCGACCTGTCATGATTCGACGCTAATAACGTGACGTATGGCTTCGCAGTGCGTAAACGGTTGCAGAAATAACGGCAGGCGAGAGTTCTGCCGTGGGATCCGAAACAGCGAGGGAAACATCTGGCTGGCAAGGAAAGCTTATCACCAAAAGACATGACTGTAACGAGGGTAGAATCCCGATTAATGCGTTCCGCCTGAAGAGGAAAGCTTTGTTGCGTGGAAAGCGGCGACATGATATAAAAAGTATGAACGGCTACCCTTGCCTAGTCCCTAGGCCTCATTTTTCCTTGCCGCCAAAGCGTTTCGGGTCACGTGGTCCATGCGAAAATGTGAGGACCAGGGCGGATAAAGGTTGGGCGGTGAAACGAGCGCTCCGCTCTTCATTTAATGTGTGATGCGGAGTAGGACTGGCACGAGCGCTCTTTCTGCGCTTCCGGTGCGCTTGAAGGCCGGCGAAAATTTCCTTTTCGCAAACCGGAAATCCTATTTTCTTTCTGTAATTTCAGGCTACAATGTTAAATAGATAAATTCGTTTCATAACAATATCAATAAACAGTTTCATATGTTTGTGTCTGTACGTCTATAAGTCAAACTTGTTGGTCGTATAATGCCAAAATTTGAGTTTTATTTGAAAGTGTTGAATACCTCCCCCTTCCACTAAATATCACCTAATCGTCTTTCACCGTTTCGTTTGCAAAAGCTTAACACTTCTTAACCTCAATTTTTACATATGTTAAAGGGGGATAAATTTTATATAACATAACAAAAAATTAGATTGATATATATTGATATAGTGGCGTTGTACTTCTTCAAACTTTGCTTCTCGGGTGCAACGCGCCATGGCGATTCGCGCAATGCGTTGCAAATCCGGCAACCGCATGTAAACAAAATTTATTGAGGTTAGTTGTAAGGTTTTTTCTCCGTTTTTCTCTCTAAAACAAAACAAGGTAAACAGTAAAAACTGAGGGGAAACTAATTTTGAAGTTTCGAAGAAACAGAAAGACGTATGAGATGTTTTTTTCAAAATTAAAAAGAAGGATGATGGTGATTGAAATTAGCATAATTTCACCTTGCACGAGCTGCACGCATTTATAAAATACACGTCATCTAGTTATGAAACACGATCTGCTGTCTTTTAGTTTTGCCATGGATGACATGGATGAGATTTTCCTTCGTGTTTTAGACAGTACTTAGTTGTTTTTGTTTTGGAATAACATCGACATTGGCGAGTAGCAGAACGAAAATATAATTCAGTGGTAGAGTCATGGAAGTAATAAAAGAAACCCTTTGAAAGAGATGTTTGTCTACTCCAACTAAACCTCCCGCAAAAAAAAATAGCAACATTTGCCTCTCGGAGGCAGCGTACCAGCACAATGGAACGAGGAAGAAGTGCAAGAAAACATGTTAAGCTGCCATAATTCAGTGACAGCGGCAGTGTCTAATCTACAAACCACATCGCAAGCCCTGACCAAAGTCGAAAACAAGCGACATTTCTAGGGAGAGTCCCAGTCCACTGCATCACACCTTTTTGCTCGGACGCGCTCGTTTCACCGCCCAACCTTTATCCGCCCTGGTGAGGACGTTCCCCGCCCGTTCGCCTCGGATACGTCACCGAAACGAATATACCGAGAGGGACTGGGAAAACGCCGTACAGGGACTAGGCAACGGCTACCTGTGATAAACCTGGAGTTCGATTGCCGAGTGCAAATGTATTTCTGTAGGCCATTTCATAATGGACGAAATATTATCAATACGGCGAAAAGCGAAATAGTCCGATGTTTTATCGCTAAGTTTTCTTCCGTATTTCGGTATTTTGCCCTAGGTGAAAACGCGCAATTTGCATGTAACAGTGATGCAAATTTAGTTAACAGGGAGGCAAGTTTGTATTTCCTGAAGTTGGTACTTTTTTGTCCTTACTTAGCTTCTGCATGCGTAAAAAAAATTTTGTTTCTCGACCATTGAAAAATATCCCAATGTTCGGTCCGCGACCTATGGCCCTAGTGAGCTAAAATTTTGCAAACCAGATAAAGAAAACTTTGCATAAAGGAAAGCAATATTTGTTTTTATTGAAAAAGGGTAAAATATAATTTTTCTTTAAAGATCAAGGTAGAGAAAAGAACCGAAAAACTTATTGATCGAGACGTCGAAACCCGCGATAACATGTACTGTATTGCGATTAGATTGCGTGACTTGTATGAAAGACTGTTTTTGAAAAGGAGAACAAATTATGGATCACAGTCCTCTTTTTCTGAATTAGAAGAGAAACATTAAAGCTATCATCAACGTAAATTTCAGACTGTGTGCTTTGATTCCGGAAGGATATTCAAGGTAATACTGTGCTGCTTGGCAAGCTCTTGGTCGAATCATGACCGTCGAATCATGAGTGAAAATGCGGGTGTATACACAGCGCTGAAATCAGCTGTAAAAGTTGACACCAGAGTGTCTATCTTTTATCTTAGGAGTCTTCTAGTAGCCGACCTATCATCTCCAGCCTGGTTGCCCACTGTTGGGGGACGCGGCCCTTGTTTACCCGGGCGACGACTAAGCCGGTATGAACAGATGAAGGGAAGTTTGCAGTGTTCATCAAATCAATGTTTCAATGGCTTAAGGCTCACTGGGACAATTCCAGCAAGCAATGCTGGAGGAGCGCCAGACCCTCCAGCGGTGGGCTCGTTTTCTGTAGGGGTTGTCTTCCTTGGCCTGTGGCTAAAACAAAAACCTGACTGCCAGGCAACAGTGTCGTGACCCTGACATAGGGCGCTCACGGATGCTACGCCTTGCCCAAGGGCGACCCGGAACTATTCATTGAAGGGTAGGGAAGTTCATGACCCTAAGGCACCAAAATGTACCAAGTACACCAAGTACCCGCATACCCAAATACTCTGTTAATTATTTTCGAAATCCCTATTGCCATTACCATTTTGATTGTCTCCGCTTTAGTCAGTTTCCTATTAGTGAGCAGTCTCAAATTTCTGTGGTTTTTCTTTCTGTATCAGTGCAGTCGCTAAAATTTCAAGTTGCCCGGTAAATGCAATTAAAAGGAGGGGAAATGTACAGCTAGGAAGTTCTTTTGGTTCTATTTTCCTTTTTTGCTATAAGAGTAGCCGGGGCTCACGCTCATACATGTAGTAGCCGGGGAAACTCGCCGGCCCCGGCTCTTAGTGACTGCCCTGTGTAGCAGTGTTTTCGTTGTGTAATGTTAGCTAATGTTTACTAAGAAATAAACTCAAAGTAGACTAGTGGCTCAAAACAGTGGATATGGCCGGGAAGTGTCAAACTCTCATTCATGTGATATGTTCAGTTCGCCGATCAGACTGTTTTGTCTTTATATTTTTGCTTCTTAGTCACTGAATCTTTCCTTTTTTATCAATGACATACTTTATGGTCAATTTATGTATACAATTGTGAGAATGCACCTTGGCTGCATTTGAAAACAAAAGGTCACTGCTTCTGCACCCGTAAGAGCAAATGCACATGACGTCGTTCAATGTACTTTTCTGACAGCAGAGCTCATGCAATTCCTCTATTTGTCAGGTCTGGTGTTCTGCCTCTGAATATGCTGTACTTTAAATATTCGGCTATCCTAATGTACGATATCTGTCTATGACCTTGCTTTGAAGATGGTGTCAGAACAGAAAAAATGCATGACCCTTTCTCTACTGGCAATTTTTGCAAAGAAGAAAACAAAAATAACCATTTTTGAGCCCTGCCTGGAGTTGTTTGGTCCCCATTTCCAATATTTATATTGAAATCCTCGAAAGACAGTCTAATTCCAGCTTTCTTGGGGGACTCACCATTTGACACTAAATCAGGTTGGAGTAATAGGGCTCTGAAATTGCAATTCACTGGTCACCACTGCAACCAGAAGTTGAGTGCAAAGATGTGTAAGCTACAATAAAGGACCCTTATTTCATTGGTGATGAACACCAATGAGTAGTTTCTGTCTCAACTATCTGCATTTTGAATAACTAAGGAAATTATAATAAAAACAAACCACGACTTTCTATCTTGGAAATCAACATTATTTAAAATTTGTTTGCTTTTGTTTCTCTTGTCATGCAAGAGCCGGATATAACGCATAAAGCTGGTTACCAAAATTAATAGTCTGGCGTCCGAGATGTTCCCATTATTAGTCACCAGTTGACCCCTTCAGGGAAAAGTTAATTTCAAACCCTGGGTAAGCAGTTGCATAATGTCAAGGAATTTTTTCCAGTTCACCCAGATTTGGCATTTCTGTAATGGTCTGAATCCAAATAAGGTGCAAGTGAGTTTCGTGTGAGGCTGGAATTGACAAATGGGGAAAATTAAGAATTTTCAGTTTTGTATGAGAACAACAACAACCAGTGGAGCGCTTGTCTGCGGTGTTGATTCCGGATGTTCCTTTTTTTGTAAGACGTTGTTTTCTTTTCTTGAGCTGTTTTTAGTCTCTCTATTGCATGGAGAAGTTTTTTTCTTCTTTTAAAGAAAAAGGAAATTTTTAAACTGAATCAACAACCGAAAGGGACCATGGAAAACAGCCCTATTAAAGTGACTCATTTCCAACGACTAGATTCTCATTCCAAATTGTTGTTTTAATGGCTTGTGACACAAAGAGAAAATTTTACTTAACATCGAGAGTCACAGGGCTAAATTTTTTCCACATTTTTTCCAAGTAAGTATTGAAGCGTTTTTATAACTCTGGCCGAATTTATTTGTTTCACACGAGCTGCATCAGTAGATTATTTAAGTTATTCCCCAACAATCAAACTGATGACAACGCAGGCTTAGCTAGGACAGCTGTTCCTTGTGGCCAATTTACGCTGGTTTAGTAGTGAATAGTTAATAATTCAGTTCAAGATCTGAGCCATGAACTACCCTTTTTAGTATTTGAAGGCAGCCTTTGTAACATTTCACAGATAGCAAAAGATGACACACCACCTTCGTCCCGCCCAAGCCAGAAGCTTGCAACTCAAGCTTTCGAGATTTGCAAGGAATAGTATCTTGCTTATCTCTTTGAGTTTAGAGTAAGGGCGTGGTTGATATCCGCGCTTTGGTAGCCTTGAGGGTTTTTGCACAGGTGAAAGTGATGAAATAGTACATGCCGTATATGGCGGAAAAGGTTTCTGAAATCTGCC
>CALNXI010003108.1:42529-47529 GCA_942486025.1 Porites evermanni
CCGCCCAAGCCAGAAGCTTGCAACTCAAGCTTTCGAGATTTGCAAGGAATAGTATCTTGCTTATCTCTTTGAGTTTAGAGTAAGGGCGTGGTTGATATCCGCGCTTTGGTAGCCTTGAGGGTTTTTGCACAGGTGAAAGTGATGAAATAGTACATGCCGTATATGGCGGAAAAGGTTTCTGAAATCTGCCATATCGATTACGCTGGCATCCCGATCTGAAAGAGGAGTAGGATTATGCGATCTCCCACCACTTCTTGAAGGTCTACTGACAGTTGAAGGCGAGGAAGTTGTTGAAGGCCCCTACCCCCTACCCCATTTCCTTCTTTCGCCCTAGCACCTACCTTAAGGGTTACTATTTTTACGCTACGTTATCTTCCTTCGTCATAACATCAAAGATGGCGGTTACAACAATACCAACTAAAACAAGAAGCTTTCGCCCGCCCAAAATACACCTGTACTGCAGGCTACTAGGAGACCGGATATTGTGGTTGTGGGAAGGAGGATAGAGTCTGTCAGGAGCCTATGATGAAGATGATGCGGTCCTGAGTCGGTAAAATAATCGATGTCACCCCACCAGCTGACTGCAGAGTTAACTATAGGAAAGTAAATTAACTCAAAGAAAACTGGAAAAAAAATCAAGATCTCAAGCGTAAGATTGATCATTTTGACGGATGGGCTATTAACGGTGGATTAGGGACTAACCATTAGGTGGAAACTATACGCAAAGGGGAAAAACAACCAAGCAAGGAGGTGTCTTCGCCCAATTTTTGTAAAAAGACACCCTTTAATCAGACTCAACAGCTCTGACCCACTTCCCAAACTGTGCGAAACTCGGTCTCTCAAATGAAAATGATTTAGTTTCCTGAAACAAATAATTTTTGAACAGATGCAGCTGATCTGACCTTATAAGCAGATTTTCAGAAGCTCGCATTAACCTGTTTTTAATCATATTATGAACTTGAAACCAGCTGAAAATAGTTTTACTTTGTTGATTTAGTTTCTTTCTTCCTTCCATTTTATCCTATTTTGGCTTCTAACCCGATCTCACTGTTGGAAGTTCCCCGGAGTACTTGTAAATTTGTATCAAAAAACACAGTAAGGAAGTTTAAAAAAAAAAGCAGAAAAAGCTGACACGATAACCAGTCCTTTAATCCTGGTATCGTATATCCGCCTAATTTGAACACAGCATCTTTTGATGATCAAGATGATGATAATGATCATCATTATTATTGTTATCATCATCATTTTATTAGTAGTACAAGTATTATTATTATTATTATAATTATTACATGTATTATCATTATCATCATCATCATCTTTCTTTTGCGTAAGCGAGTGTTTTTTAACAGGTGTTTGGCTGTTTGATATCCATTTTGTTTCTCTGGGCAAGCCGTTTATCCGCGTTCACGGCCATCAAACCGTCCAACCGTTCTTCTTCTTTCTTTCTTTCATTTATTTATTTATTTTGTCAACTTTCACTCAATCCTTTCTCTTTTGTTTTTTTATCCCCTTTCTTTTACGTTCAGTTGCCGTTCGTCGCGTGAGAGGTAACAAAATAAAATGATATTACTTGGCAACAAAATATACTTCAAAAATTGTCACAAATATCTTTGCTCACGAAATTAACGTCATCAAAAGACGGGGGCAAGAAAGAAAGAGCTATTTTTTGTTGGTAGTGTATGGGAAAATGTTTGCATAAACACTGATATTGGTATTAAATGACAACAGCTACGTGGTTGGAGTTATTGACTTAGGGCAATCTCTTGTTTTAAAAAGTGGTACCGTTGTAGCGAATCAGCGACGGGTGACATAATTTATTTGTCAACGAATCACTGAAATACCGAACTGCAGTGCTTTTAATAGTCTGTTTTGACAGTAAGCCGGAGGCTAACAACTACATTTAGACCTAAACAACTGAAGGCTTTTTCAACCAAGGACAAACAAAGAAGGCTAATCACGGTAACGGTCCGCAACTCTAGCAAGGACGGTAGGCTTTCCAGTACTTCCCAGATGCTATGTCTTCGCATTGGGGATCTTGGCTGCTTTTCCAAGTCATTCTAGAGGTAAGACTTTACCTTGTATTGCACACTATGTTTTTAATAGCCAAGTTCATGTGGAACATAGTTCAAGCTCATTCCTCAAGCTTACATTTTTGTTTCCTCGTTTCTCTTGAAAAGCTTTCAGCCAAGGATCGATTGGTGGCCTGTTTTATGTCAACTTCATGATCGATCAATTTTCCTACCTGAATATCACAAGTATTGGACGGAATCTTATTCAAGACGAAAACGATTGTGGCTACGCCTGTCTAGAAATTCCATCGTGTTTTTCTTACAACGTGGCTGCCTTCCCTGATGTCAACAACAAACGTCTCTGCGAACTCCTGCCATCGGATAAGTTTAACAACTCAGACAAGTTCAACGCCAGTAAAGAGTTTCATCACTTCTTTATTCCGGTGAGTCAAACGCCTAAATGATCAAAAGTGTTTCGTTCTATAACCCTTTCGCTGCCAAATGTGGCAAAATGCGACAAGAATTTCCAAATTTCGTTTTTAAAAATGCTGAAAAAACGAATAGCACCATGTGAAAGTACAAACAGGGAGGTTTCATTTGAATGGTAACTTCACAGAATTGTGTCCACAGGTTACAAAACTCCATTATTCCCTCTGACAGTTAGAGAGTTTTAAGAATAAATGCTCAATAATCCTCTCCCCTTATCGGGCTTTTCAGGGTTAATGAAACAAACGCTAATAAATAAATTCAAAGGAAACTTAACATGGTTAAGAATCCCAACTGGTAGGAGGCCAACCATTTGGCTATTAAAAAAAAAATGGGCTAAACATTTAAACACTTGACTAACGAGAACAATCAAGCAAGTAGACAGGGTGGTACTTGAACTCAGGGCATACCGGATTACATGTCCAGTTTCTCTTAAACCACTCAGTCGCGCTTCCTTCTCCGTTTCATGGGAATACTGTGTAGATATTATTCACATTTCTCTGCATAGCTAGTTATGGGCTTCGGATGATCGAATTCTGGAAGGGGGGAGGTATTTGAATTCTCTTTACTTCGAATACGGAAGGAAAAAAAAACAAAACAAAAAAAGAGAGTGGGTTCTTCGGAACTATATGTTTCTAAAAGACACCTTAGTAATTTCTATTTGTAAAATTAACGCTAGCGAAATGTTACACCTGCGAATTGCCAGCTTCCAATGACCAGCCATACTTCTTCAGTTCGTTAAACAGAAATTTGGATGATGCGATTACGTTTATGAGGCAGACTGGTTCAAACTTGATTTCAGTAACGAGATATTTTGAAGAATCAGTACCGAGTCTGAAATTTGCGGAATTTTGCTTTAAGAATAAACCCGAGGCTGAAATTTTGATGGTTCATGGAAATGTCATTAAGAGTTTGCCTGTGCCAATCGCAGGATGTTGTTATGGCAACGCAAATTAAAAACCACAATCGCCAGGAGTAATTATGAAACCTCTCGTATTTCGTCTTTTTTATAGCAGTTTTCCTTAAAAAACAACCCTATTTCTGGCATTGAAGCTTTCCGACTTTATTTTAATATTATTTTTTAAGCTCAGCTATCTTTCACTAGCAAATCGACGCCGTACTACAATCTGTAACAGCCATGAGCATTAAATTTTAACAGTTTTAACAGGTGACCACTTTTTCGCAAGAACCAATACACGAAATGATTACCTAAAAATATAAAATACTTGGTCTTTAAATGAATTCTGTAGGTTAATTCAGTAACGAAATGTTTAGCGATCAGTCTAGAGAGAATTTGTATCGTGGATATTAGGGCTTTTAAAAATGATTAATCCTTAAACCTAGACTAGAACCAAGTAAAGGTTTGTACAAATCGTGACATGTAGGCGCAGTAGTAAAGGCGCCGAACCACATTTCCTAGTCGTTCCATGTAAGGGTGTCCGGATTCCGAAATCCGGGAAATTTTTGCTTGTGGAATCCGGACTCTAAGAAAAAGTTTCTTGTGGATACGGAATTCTGGGCTTTGGAATCCGGAATACCGCTCGAGAAATCTGAAATCTCATTAACGATTGGAATCCAGGGCCCAGTTGCATAAAACGCCCGTAACAACTACGGGTATACGTACGTGCACTCGTAACTTAAGTCAGTTGCATGAAATCACTTAAGTGGTCCACTTAGGGAATTCACTTAAGTGGCTGCACTTGAGATTTTCGTAAGTGTTCACTTTTATGCAACAGAAATTGCGGATGTTGCATAAAAACTTTTTTACTAGAAAAATAGCACGTAAATTTACGGGACCTATGTAGGTCCCGTATCGTTACTGTTTTTACTAAAGTTAACGAGATCTTTTACTGAGAAGTGAAAAAAAAGTATTTTTCTTCACGTAATTCGTTCTAATGCGCTTTGTTAACCTCTGATGTACACTTTAAAGCCGACGTTGTGAAAAAAAGAAGAACTATCATTTTCAGTAGATATTGAAGAAATGTAACGTTTGCATGCAAATTTCATTTTTTGAGAGGCTTAAAAGTGTTCGAAACGACTTAAAACTTACTTTACACTCACCGATGGTTAGCATAAAAAAAGGGTGAATCATTGATAAAGTACTATATCAAGGTTACGTTTGCCTTTAAGTGAGCCCGTAAGTAACCTACGAGAGTGCTAAGTGCGTTCCATGCAACACCCGTAAGTGTACCCATAACGGATTATGCAAGCGGGCCCAGTTGCATAAAACATGCTTTTAAAAAAAATTAAAAAATATACAATCGAACAAAAATACAAAAATGGTTAACAGGACGGTAGTAGAAGAAAACCAAATTCCCATGCTAAGACATACCCTCCAAAAAAGGAAAAAAGGAAAAAAAATTAATTAATATATAAACATATATATTAAAAGACTATAAATTAGACTATAAATTATAAACCTAGATGCCTAATAATAATGCATAAACTTATATTAAAGACACTATGCCTAGTATTTTAAGGTAAATTATGAGGACGGAATCTTAT
>CALNXI010003108.1:52529-53641 GCA_942486025.1 Porites evermanni
CAGACAATTTGGGGAAGATTGAAGTCACCCAATTAAAGGATACTTAGATTATTACCACCACGTTTGATAAGCGATAAAGATCTTTCCAACTCTTTCAAGTAGTCGATGTCGCTCGAAGGAGGTCTGTAAAATACCCCTACCAGGACTCTTGAATAAGGTTTCATAACAATTATCTCGCACCATAAAATTTCACAATCAGTTTCGAAATCTGTTCTTCTAATGCAGCAAAAACCCTGGTGAACAGCCAAGAGAACTCCACCACCATGTCTTGAACGATCTCTCCTCTGCACGTTGAATGAATCAGAGAATATTTCTGAGCTGTTTATCGTTGACTCTAAGAATGTTTCTGTAATGGCGACCAGTTCGTAGGATTTCAAAGCAAGGAGACTGCTTAGTTCAAGTCGCTTATTAACAATACTCCTTGAGTTGAAAGAGACACAGGAGAGTTTACATTTAAAACTTTCCTTCTGATTCTGGGTTGAATTCGGTCCGGATGTTGTTATCGGTCCAGGATTAAGTGAGACATCGCCGCTTGTAAGGAGACGAGTTTGGTGGAAAGTACTGTCCGAGTTAGCATAGTAGCGAATCCTGGAGGTGTGATATTTTCTTCCACGTGAAGTAGATGCAATATGGCGGATCCGCCTCGCAAGCTGATGAAGTCGATACATCGGCAAAATGTTTTCACTGACGAAGTCAGAGGAAGCATAGCCGCATAATGAAGCTTCGGGCAAGCAGTTCCAGTCGGTTTTTCGATCCGGTAAAGGTTGTAATTCAAGAAAATGCAATTTAAGTGCCCACTTTTAAAAGTAGGTCACTTACGAATCCGTTATGGGTAGACTTACGGGTGTTGTATGGAACGCACTTAGCACTCTCGTAAGTTTCTGTTTTACATGGTAACTTAAGGGCTCACTTAAGGGCACACGTAACTTTGATATAGCCGACTTTCTTAGAATGACTCACTCTATTTTTTTAAGCTAACCTCTGGTGAATGCAAAGAAAGTGTCTAGTCGTTTCGAACACTTGTAAGTCTCTCATTGAAATAAAATTTGCATGCAATCGTCATTTTACTTCAATATCTACGGAAAGGTCTTGATTGTTTCTTCTTTTTTCTC
>CALNXI010003109.1:2104-36963 GCA_942486025.1 Porites evermanni
AATTCCAGGACGTTATTTGGAGCCCATGGTTAAGAGGTGAGGGTGGTTAGTCCTGAGGAGCGAGATTGTTATTTTTACACTAAAAGTATCAAATTTAGTTTTGAAAGATTGGCTGCAATGTGCTGGACTTGACTTAAGATTTCAGGCAACCCGGTTTTCAAAACTCCAGGCCCCAGTTGTTCAAAAGGTGGATAGCACTATCTGGTGGATAAATCTCTATCCAGTGGATAGCGCAATTGGTTTCCCAAATACTTATCCGCTGGATAATGATTTATCCGCTGGATAGCGCTATCCAACGTTTGAACAACCGGGGCCAGGTAGATATATATTACAGCAAATAACAGGGACAATAGAGCGAGGAGGACTGGGGAAAGTTTTGTTTGTTCCTAGTACCCCACAGCATTGTTCTATAGAGGGTAGGAGAGGAATATAGCCCAACAATTATTTGAACATAGAATTAGAATTTTAGGCTATATCTATAAAATTTAATTCATGTAGAGTCATCTTTTGCACCAAATTTATTCTTAGCAAAACAGAACTAATTAGGATTTCTGGAAAATGAAAATATTGCAAAGTTAACTTAAGCCTTATTCACACCAACAAAAAAATGTGCAGTTAAACGAATTTCATCAAATGAAAATCAGTAAAAGAAAACTAAATGACTGGCTTTTATCCCAGGGGGGTACTCTGGATTTCATGTGAAGGGGATGATTCTACAATTTTAGGTTTGTAATTTTCAATTCTGGATATTTTTAGGTAGGAAAATTTGACAAGTGTTTTTTGGATGGCTTGATTAAGAAGGGATTTATTTGGTTAGTCAAAACAATCTACAGATGTTTTTGGGTTTCAAACAAACACAAACATTCAATTTCTAATGTTTTTATTTAATGAATAAGGCTCAGAATTTCCGCATGGAATTTTCTGGGGTTTCTTGTTTGCTTTTTTGGTGGGTTCTGTTGGAAGCTTTAGGGTTTTTGGGGGGTTTGATTTTTGCCTCCATTTTATCAGCCTGCTCACTTGAAATCCTGAGTACCCAGAACCCACTCCCTGCTGCTTCCCCCACTGGAATTGTCCTCAAAGAAATCTAAAGATTTGAACTGACATACCGGTAGCTGTCTTTCTAGATCACAGCATTGAAATAACGAAACGTTAAGGTGCAATATTTCTTATTTCCCCCTACAAAGATCAAATTGTATGACTGGCAGAAAGAGCGAGGGAAAGTGAAGAAAGAGTGGAAGTATTCTGTGATGGTCACTGGGGAACAGTATGCGATGACCAATGGGAAATCAACAACTTTTTTATTTCAGATGTGATATGCAAAACGCCAAATTATTCCCCACCCAACTCCCTCCCCCCTGACACACAGAGTTCAAGAAAATGTTGACTTGTGCTTCTTTTCTTCCAAATTTGTAGTTGAGAAACATCAGTAGGCAGCTTTAATAGAGGAAACAATTTAAAACAACGTTTAAAACTAAAGAGCTTTGAAACATGTTCAAGTTTTGGTGTAAATGGGGCATTAGACTTGTGTGATAGCTGGCCACTTGCACTAACAGGTCACATAACCTATGCTTCCTTTAAACAATGAGTTGGAATCTTGCTGATGACAAAAATTGACAGAGTACATAAAAATTATCTTACACCCAAAATTTGAGAGGAAACGCATTTAAGGGAGACATTTTATGGCACTTAAATATTTCAACAAAGTAGTATGATTTGTATTGGGTGCCGTGTTGGAGGGCATACGCTTGCCCTCCAACATGGCGGCCAAAACTACTTTCTGCTTTTATCTTGTTAAACGTTTGATAGTTATGCTGAGATGTGCTGTAAATGTTACCACATCATCTTTTCAACATTTTCCTTGAAGTTTAAGTGCAAAACTTTTAATGGCCTGTTCTGTGTGGCAATTTACTGAACTCAGACTTGTCTGATACGGGGTCTATGCAACTCTGCTTAACAAAGAAAACTCAGAATTTTCATGCATGTTCAGGTTCGATCTGGTGTACTGGGCCGATGGCAAAACAGTTTAACTCTGCATCTTCATCACATCTAAGCTAAAGTTTGATGCCAGACACGTTTTGCCATTTTTATCTACTTAAGAACAACTCTAAACATCTGTACCAAAATGAATTGAACGTAAGCTCACCAGCTCGCTATATGAAGTATTAACCTTTAAAACAAACCTACCTTTTCTGACCTGCGAGTTGTACCACTAAAGTTCATTCTTCTCCCCACCGCATTCGGGTAAAACTTAAGGGTAAAACCAAGGTAAAATCGAACCCAGTTGTTGCGCATGAAAACTTTTGGCGCCAACTCATGACGTCACCAGGAGCATCACCCAAGACCACAGGCACTCCAGGTTTGTTGGATTTTATAAGAGAACATGTGGTAATTAGACAAAATACGTTCTAAATTCCGCTTTTTGAAAAGATTCGAAACAAAAATGGCTCAGCTTGTGTTTTTTATTGTGTCATTTACTGTCTCTTTCCCTTTACAGTCAGTTTGAAGCCGTTTTGAGTTGTATCAAAGCAATTTTTATGAGACTGGAGGGGCGGAATGGAAAGTTTCTATAAAATGTGTGTAATAGAACAACTTCCAGTCACTTTAATAATAACTTGAAAGGCGCTTACCCCCCTCCTCCACCTCCTTTTAAAGAAGCGATAGTCAGGAGCCAGGAGATTAAAAAAACGGCAATCTGGAGTACGGTAGGAATTGATCTAACTCTAAGATGGTGTCTAGTGTAGAACAGGATCTGATAAAGGGTAGGGGTTTGTAGCAATAATAAAGGCTTGCTTAGCCGCTGGGAGTATCAGACGGCAACAAAAACAGCCAACATCTTTAAAACGATACTACCTATTTATTGACAATATAAATCTCTCTTAAAATAGCTGTCCGTGTCAACTTGGTGACGTTTATAGTAAAAATTTAATACAGTATTTAGAGTAAACACAGAAAAATTTGAAATTGTACAGTTCCCGTGTATGAACAACAGGCGTAGGTTCGATTACCAGGCGCTCTTCCGTCGGGAAATGAGCCCACCTCAGTGATTTTTAAATCAATAAAAATAATTAACTCTTTTTTTCGCCTCAAAAATCACGCTTGGAACTCGTGCTTTTAATAGTCGGGACACCTTCAGGAGTCACAACATTTGTATCCAAAAATTCAGCGCAGATACAAAACTTCACGAGCTGGCACTGCAAAGGGGTAAACTTGGTAGACTGTACTGTGTTACTTATTGGGCGAATTTCCAGAGCTTTTTAAAATGATCACGGATATAAGGCATTTATTTCAGGGATGACAGATTTTGCTCAATTAAACTATTACATCTTGCTCCGTGACAAACTTTTAATTGCAAAATCCGCTCAAAACATAACACACTAAAGGTTTTGACCGATCATTTATTAATAAAATCACAGAGTGCTGTCTCCTATTCTTTCCGAAAACTTGGACGCAAAATCACGATTTCCCAAATTGGTACAACTGTACGTGGCTTAAACTAAAAGCATGGCTGTAAAGCGCGATCTACCACAAAAAACAACTCTCCTAAACTTCTATCATTTTCATATCGCAATGTCTCTGTAAAATTTTATCTAAATCACTTCTAAAACTGCCGAGATATAAACGTTTTAAAAGATGTAAGATGAGCAAAATTTTGCCCTATGAATTTATTCATTGATAGGTGTCCTGCACAGCCTTAACAGCACAAATTTGGTAGCATTTAGGCATGTTAAAAGGGAAAATGCCTTACATCCGTTTACCATAGGTCAATCAAAAACGTCTTTGCTTAACCTCTTTTGTTGAAAAGTCTGTTCTTTGTTAATAAGTAAGATCTGTCGCAAGGACGATTTGGTTCGGAATAGTGCGACTTAAATATCTGCAAAGTGTTCGAGCAATGATAACCAAGCGCTTTTCGCTCCCAATTGATATTTTAATATCTATTAATCATTTAAAAATCATTAGAAGATTGAACCTATGTAAAGGGCCGAAAGCTAAGATTCCCTGCCTATCACTCAGTAGATAGTCGCTATGTTTTTTTTTGCAGACGATTCAGATTCAGGCAAAACGTTTACTTAGAATCTCTGAAAATCTTCATGCATTAGAAGGTTATTGCTGCTTATGTTACATGTTAAGCTAAAGCTTTAAGCAAATTAGCGTTTGTGGCATTAATTAAGAAGGATTCAGAAGTTCCAAGTTACGCTCTAATTTTCGCAGCCGAATTGAGAAATAAGACAACTGCTCCCAAAAAAGTCTTCCGTTATTGTAAAATAGCTTTCTTCCTTTACATAATGGCTCCCTTATTTTCTATATATTCGGCCACGTTCATCTAGCACGAAATAGAATGACAGCAGTCTCTTTTTTTTCTTCAAATTTAGAGTGGGGAGTGCTCGCGTGCGGAGCGTCAAGCGATTCGTGCCTCTCACATCTCGCGCTTTCAGTCACGCTCCTGATCATTTGCGTGTCTCGCGCGTTTCGCCCGAAAGACAAAGAGAAAAAAGGGACTGCTTGTTGTCTAATCACGAAACTGATAATGAAAAAAAATAAAATATGGCTTTTTTTGGTTTTCGCTTATAACACGAAGCGTCTTAAAACCTCATAATTATCTATTTTCTGTCTTTATTTCGTAAAATCCTAAAATGTGACCGCATAGGATTTGCTCCACAAACTCTATGGCAATAATTAATTTTTTTTTCTTAATGCAATGAAAGACCTTATTTAGTATAGATCCCGTTAAACCGCTATCGATTGCATGTTTTATTCATCGGCCGAGAAAAAAAAATTACCACTTCAGTCTTTGGTACACAGGCCCAAGATCAAACTCACTGCGGTTTAGGAATGGCCGGTTTATAAAGTTTGAACACGAGCGATGCGAAAAGAAGGTTGATTCAACATGGACCCTACTTAAATTTTATAAAGTCTATCGTAGTTTCAAGTGGATCTGCGCTTGTTTTCTCGTGCTGCCAAAGGAAAGTTGGGTTGTGAACATCCGCACTCCTCCTCCAACATGATAATGATGCAGACACACCCAACAAGACTCTTTTCCGGGTAGCTGTTGGGACGAAAACAGAAGATACATGCAATTCATTGTTTTATTTTAAAATAAGGATCTCCCAGGTTTATATTGCTATTGCTGCAGAATACTTTGGTCGGGTATTTGAGGACTTATCAATGCCTCAATTCTTTCATTGAAGCTAGTGCGATCAATGCCTACTCCCAATTCAATTCTGTTTTATTTTTTCAATCAAATTACATGTAAGCAAAATTCATTTGACGGAATTTTGAATCCCCAGGTGGCTTAAATTAAATAAAGTCTAGAATCGCGTTTTCTGATCTTTGATTTGTTTTGATAGGTAAGCAGAGGAAGCAAACGACCGTGTAGAATCAATACCTCTAGTTCAAATGGACATTATCAAAGCTTAGCTTTCCTTCACTCCTCTGCAATTTTTAGACAATTGCGTTAATTATATGAACCTGACTAGTTCCCAGCCGTCTCTTGTCTCTTTCGACTCTGGAGCTATTGAACAAGCTATTGAAGCTAAGCTAAGAAGCTATTGAATTAGTTTTCTGTTACTTACGAGGTAAAGACGCCGTGGCCATTAACTGATCCTGAGCTGTGGGGTTCCCTTCATCTGAGTAATGATTTCATAGATATTTCATCATCATCATCATCGTTGTCGTCTGCATCATCGTCATAACTGTCATCGTCGTCATCACTATTATCGTTATTATCGTCGTCGTCATCATCGTCAGCAACATTATCTTCCTCGTCGTCAACATTGTTATCATCATCGTCGTCGACATCATCATCATTGTTTTCATCGTCAGCATCAGCGTCATTATCATAATCGTTATTATCATCGTCAGCATTATCGTTTGTATTATCATCGTCATCATGGTCAGCATCATTATCTTCCTCGTCGTCAACATTGTTATCATCATCGTCGTCGGCATTCTCATCATTGTTTTCATCGTCAGCACGATCATCAGCATCACCATCACTGTCATTATCGTCATCAACATTGTCAGCATTATCGTTTACATTATCGCCAGCATCATGGTCAATATCATCCTCACCATCATCAGGGGCATTACTATCAGCATCATGGTCATTGTCATCATCATTATCATCCATGCATCAGGCTTCAGACCTTTTCACATCCCAATGCCTCTTCAGACAGCCCAGCTTGTTAACATCTACTTCTTCTAAAGCTCTCAAGATGCCAAGACCAAACATTCAACTGAACTTATTAGCAAAGCACTCACTCCTACATTGGGTCAATTCGTGTAACAAATAATCACATTACAATTGCAGCACAGCAAAGACAAAAGCGACAACGCGCTTCGAGATATTTCGGATGGTCAGACCGTCCTTAAATAGCATGAAAGCGGCACTGTTGGAAATTTGATTCAATGGTTTAAACTGGCTCAAAATAATATATGTCAGTAGGGATAAAACAAAAAAATAATGACTTTACGCACGAAAGAATAAAGACAAAAAGGTAAATAAATCTAAAGAACGCAACAAAAAAAAACTTTAAAATAATATCTATACATTTAATACAACATATAACTAAGATAATAATGATTATTAAATGATAGAATAGAAAAGGAAAGAGTTAAAAGTGACTTTTCAAAAACAAAAATACTTCTAGCTGGATTTTTGCAACGTGACTGCTTTAGTCTCTGCAGTTACGTTTTCAAAAACCAATCAAGTATTTTTCGTTGCTGTTAATTCCTTTTCCTTTTCTATTATCATTATCATCATCTTAATCATTATTATCATTATTATTATCAATAATTTATTACATATTATTTATTTGACTTTATTTTCAATTTTATTATTATATGACATTTATCATGTATTATTCTTTTACTAGTTTTCTATTTATCTTTCGTTGCTTTTATTTATTTATTATTTCTAAGTTCATTTTTGTTCCATTTGTTTTCATTCATTTACTTTTCTGACATTTTTGTTTTCTTTTGTGCTTCAAATGAGTCCATCGTGTGCCCTATTTGAATGTCATTATCTTTAGTTTTATCCCTACTAACTCCTACTGGCCTTATTTAAATCCTCCGCAAAGAACGCCGAGATCATCCGAATAATCGGGAAAACTCAAGTCCCTTTTGTCTTTGCTGTTGTGTTATTATAGGTCCTAAGCTTGTCAATTTACTTTATTTCTACCCACCCTCCCATCCCTATTATTTCACGGGCCATCCAAATCCCGAAACCAACCACGTTACCAGGGCTCTCTCCTACACACCCTCCAATGGAACCCTGGGAGCGAGGTTGCCCAAAGCCTCCAGAGGTTCTGTGATACACGTATTTCTAGTTGAAGTTTCAATGCACGTTTTACCTGCTTCTGAAGGTCATTAAATAGGCTTCATCGTCACTACCACCGTTGTCCTTTACCGCTGACATCATCATTACTTTATCGTCGTAGTTGATAATGAATACAACTGGTTGCATGTCAAACATTTTTCCAGTTCTACTCGTGACAGTGGCTCACCAGAAAGTTCCCTCATCTCTCTAGAAAAAGGGGACAAGACTGCAAGCAAATTGAGTGATAGAAGACTCTGAAAGACTGTCCCCCTTTTTCTCCTCGATTTTTGCAGTTTTAACTTATGATTATTTAGTCCATTGAATTTGATACAAAAGAACTTTCCGCTGATAACTGCTTCGATCCGAGCCCAATTACATTTCAGACAAGCGCTTCCATATTACCTTTGGTGAAAGACTGGCATTGAAAATTTTTCTTCTACTAACCTCATGTTAAGTTGAGCAAGATCCAACATGCCGTTTTCCAGTCAATGGCTGGGATTTCATGATAGCAGCTATCAGTGTGGAGACGTCACATGTAAAGTCTTTTAGGATCTAAATAAAATGCATGTACATCTCAAGAACAAGACATTTAGCTTTAGGCAACTGAAAATCTGCTACATATTACAGTAGATCCTAAACTTTTGTTTTGGATATGACTCTTGGATTTGTATTCCAGACACGACAATCTTCTTTGTTGATCTCAATTAAATGATTACTGGAACTGAAGTCATGGCTTGAAATAATCAGGGCTAAACGCTTCTAGGTACTGTTTAAAAAACTATCAGAAATATCAGGTTTATCGGTGTCTTTATCAGATATAAAGACAATCGTTAAATATTTATTTCCTCCTTTTTTTCTTTAGGAATTATTGATGAGTTTTTTAAAGTCGTTTTAAAACATTTTTGGTGAACACTTTAATTCTTCCTTTATGGTACATACCTTGAATCTCCAGATCTTGCATGTACAGACAACTTCTGGAATTGCACAGACCTAATTGAATGGAAAGTTTCTAAAAGCAGATTATCAAAGCAAACGTTGCACCAGGACATTTATTTCAGAGGCCCTGGCGTTTGTATCTCATAAAAATATTTCACATCATTTTGCTTGTTAATGAGGCAATGTTCACAGGTTGGAATCCCACTTGAACAGAGGCCAGTTTACCTATGAAACTACGATTTTTGATGCAGTAAGAGCACAATTGATGGTAAAGTCTTTCCTCAAACGAAAACACGCTCTCTTTGGGTTTAAATGGTTATCCTCTTGAAAATGAAGACTTTCCTATATTCTGGTACTTACAGGTTATAGATCGCTGCGGATGGGACTCCAGTTCTACCATGACACGGCTGGACATCTCTGACCTAAATGAAATACTTCTTAAAAACAGAGTAAGTGACATTAAAACACTGCTTTGTTGAGTAACAGGGGAGGCCCCGAGCCATAGGAATAAGCGATTGCAGAGTCCAGTTCCTCTTAAAGGCCTTAGAATTGACTGCTGACATCCATATTTATTCCGTCAACTATCATCAAACAGATTCAGTGGATCGTTTGAGATGCTACGTCTTGAAAAAGTCACTCTTTGGTAGACTAGGAGCACCAGTAACTAAACAAAGACCGTGGGTTCGAATCCCACTTAAGCCTGAATGAATTATTTTTAATATCTGACTGATAGGTGCATGAAGCAGCACAATCGGATTTAATGTTCTCACGGTCCTTTTCATTCGTCCTTTACCCCATAGGCGCTGGCAAACGGTACTTTCACGAACTAAATCTGGAACAAAAAAAGATAATGTAACAGTTAAAAAAAAATTGAAAAAGAAACAAATATCTTCCTTACCTTAAGAACTTGGAATTAGTTTTCAGTAGTAATCAGTGTCGCCATGCGTTTCTTCAGGAACGCAACCAGAAGTGCATCGAATAAAAAACGAGCTTCTTGAAAGCATACGTCAAATCATCAGTTTAGCGTGCTTGGTCTTGAAAGGGCGCGCCCAAAAAGATGTCTTCGAGGCGGCGATGTTCGAAGAAAAAATGTTTTAAAAGATGACGTCCGAAGTTCCTGAAATAAAACTTGTTAAATCTTATTGTTCTAATAGAAAAAATACACTGATGAAGCGGCATTGTGTTGATGAACCTTTATTGTTTATTCGTGAAAAGCAACTCCGTAACAACAATTATTTATTACAGGTTTAAAGGAGAAAAAACAAGTTGATGAGTTTCTTTTGTTTGTTAAACTCTATTTTTCATCAACTTTTAGTACGCACATGTCAGTTACAATAACCTTAATAAAAAAATTTTATGCCGGCCTGCAATCATCTCTTCACAACCGACTTCCAAAAAGGTAGCGCCATGCGTTTCTTCAAGAACGCATCCAAAAGGTAGTAAAAAATAACGTCGAAAAAGCCATACGTGACAGGAGATCTTGAGAGGGCGCGCCCAAAAGAGATGTTTCCATTAACCGTCTAGAAAAAAGTGGAGGTAGAGCCAAAAAAACCGCAAAAATATGATTTTTGATGTTCTAGTACCTGAAATGAAAAAAATTAGTAGTTGTTTGTGTCTTACGGTAGAACACACTGACTCGAGACAATATCAGTAAATGCTTGTATGTAGTTGCGTTAAATGACCACACTCACAACTCAGTGTTTTCTGTTGTTGTTATTTTATTTTTATTGGTATTATTACAACAGGTATTTTGTAAGAAACCTGCAAATCAAATCATCATTAGTACTTATAACTAATTACTCTATAAAATGACCACACTCACAACTCAGTGTTTTTTGTTGTTGTTATTTTATTTTTAATGGTGTTATTACAACAAGTATTATGTAAGATACCTGCAAATCAAAATCATTAGTACCTATAACTAATTACTTTATAAATTTAGAATTAAACTAAAAGAAAAAATCACACAGACAACATATTAGTTTAAGTCTTTTTATTGCATCCAGTTCCCGATTACAAAAGTAATCTATATTTATGCTGGGGGGTGCGCTCCTACAAGAATTTGGCGTCTTAGTGAGACCAAGGAGTGTGACATGTATCCATATATCTTTGACACCGCGAATGAGACACACCAGGGTCTCCCAGACGGTACGCAGGGATATTTGGCGGCCTGCTATCGAAACACCTTCGATACCGAGCCTTCACATTATTCGAAGCCGGATCCGGAATCAAATTGAAAGTCGAATCGAAAACCGGAAATAGCCGAATGGACCGATACGAAAATCTAACTTCCTAACAAAGAAAAAAATTCCACATACCTTGTGCCACACTGAATTCTTACTTGGGCTGATTGATGTGGTGCAAGTTGCGTTAGCAACGAACCTTCTTACGGAAACAACTTTGCCGTGGAAATTCCATTTGCCGTACGCTATTCCAGGCCAAGCGAGTCTGCTTTGCGCAAACTTTGTACCAACATCAATCAGCCCTACCTTATATGGGCTGCTGTAATTTGTCGTCATGTTCCTTCACCAAAGGACCAATGATACTGGGACCCACAATCCAATAGACCAAAGGCGAAGATATGAAAAGTCCATGAAGTTGTTGTTGTTTATGTTGTTGTTGATGACTTGGAGTTGCTCCAAAGAAGAAGTCCGGCCGGCCAATTAAAATTAAAATTATTAAATATTAATAACTGTCTTAATTAACACTGGTCTATCCGAACATGGGATCCAAGATAAGATGAAATTCAACTTCTGCGCGGAACAGTCTTCGCAATTGCATTCCCAATTGCTTAATTCCAAGAAACGTCGGTTTGATTCGTATCAAATTTTTCAAATTAGTTCCGACGTATATAGGAAGATAGGGCAGAATATAGGGACTTAATTATGGAAATCTCAACGTTAGTTAAGACAGTTCTTTAAAGTTATTTCTATATGCTGCCTTCTCTTGTTATACCTTGCCTTCCTAATCATGAAGCCTTTTACACTATGATGTCATCGGCTTCTGTTTGCATAGAAGCTGAATGACGTCTTAGTGTAAACGATCAACACCATTGTCGCCATTATCATCATCATCATCATCATCATCGTCATTATTTGGTTTGTTTAGGCGTGATTTTTCTTCTCCGTTCATGGCTGCAAAGGAAACTAACTTGTCTACTTAAGTAACTGTACTACTGGACTATCTCTCTATGGCTCTCGAGGTTCTTTGTTCTTCTTTCTTCGGCCGGCATCTTTCGTTGTTGTAGCAGTGGACCCACAATACACTATAACACAGTTCAAACAAATACATTTTATTCAAATTTCCAACATTTTGTTACAAGATTCAGAACGAAGTTGAATAAACAGCGTGCTGCGTTGGATTCAGTCCTAATCATGGCGTACTTCACGAGCTGTCGGAGGTAGGACAGTGCGTTGACGACTTCCAGACGATGAAAAGTGACGAAACCAGTAACCACGAACGGTCGACGTGAAGACTACGTACGCCTACCATTTGTAGACGATCTGCGCCTGCGTAGTGCAATGCAGGACTTCCTTAGAAGAAAACCCTCCAGCAAGGCAAAATTAACAGGAAGACAAATCAAATCGTCTTAGTGTCAATGATGCCTAAGCAACCAGAGTATCCTCTCCTGCTACTTACTGAAAGACTATCTACACCAGCGAGGTTTTCACATGAATGACATTCAGGGGCACGCATGTCAAAGTATGGAGGGCCTCCACATGAGTGTCCCCGAATATTCGGCCTAATAGCATTCTCGTGATTACTTCGCAGGATAATAATTGTTCTAAAAGCATATCCGCGGCTTGTTCTTGGTCCTCCAACGATGAAACTGTGTCGTAGATTGGTCTTGAAGACTTCCTACGCTTACGATTTGTAAACGATCTAGCCTATGGTGTGTGAATTATCCCATTTGTTGCCCTGGTAACCTGCAACAAGGCGTTGGCTCTTTGCGGGAAGAAAGGCCTGGTCGCAGATTACCTTTGTTGTACGACTAAACCTGTCAACTGATCTACCAGCACAAGTTCGAAGTCCGCAAATGCGCATAAAAAATTTCACTTCACATTTGTACTGTTTAACATCAAAAGCCAAATTAGTAGGAGCAGACCCGAATTTGCGAGGCTAAACTAACTATCTACCTGTAACCAGAGAGACCACTAAGCTTGTAAGCAGTGACCAAATGAGATCCTCTCACAGTCGCTGAATGATCTGAATTCTCTAGTTTACTAATTTATGTCTTACAATAATCACAGTCTGGTTGAACCTTACGGATTAAAGCTTCACTTGCCCAGCGCATAGACTGTCAAGTGAAGTGTGATAGATCAATTCAATTGGCGCAACTAAGCGGGAGGCTGCAGTGAAGCCGATGACGACGAAAACAGCGGCGGTGGTGGTGAAGTCCATCCGAAAAAAGGCGCGAAAAGATGCAGCCGAACCGTTTCCAAAATGCCGAACCGAATCCAAAACAACGAACCTATTCCTAAAAGCCGAACTCTCGTCGCTTACCGAACACCGAACACCTGCAAAGGAACCCAACTAATGAAAAAGGGCAGGGGAGACCCTTACCAACCCGGGAAACCCCGCTAACTAATCTAACTACAGTTAAGTAAAGCCGAAAAAAAGAATTCCGAAGTCTTTAGGCCGAAAGTCTGTGGAAAGTATGCTTTGCAAGGTTCATCCAGAGCTCTATATACCCCCCTTGTCCCAACCCATAAAGAATGCACCTGACCTGTACCAGTTCAAAGGGTTGGGTATGCCGTGCTGATTGGAAGCCGAGTAGTCAAGGCTGGTGGTCTGTGATCTGGTGGGGTGATCTGATTTGGTGGTCGGGTCTGACGAGGGTCTGTTGTAGTCTGATCTAGGGTCGGATCTGATGGTCTGGGGTTGTCCGATAGCCTGGTTTGATGGTCAATAATCTGGAGGTCCACCACAGGAATATGGATGGTCTGGTCTGAGGGCTGTAGATCGAAAACATAACAAATTTATAAATAAATAAATAAATGAATGAATGAATAATGACTTGGAGGTAGCAGATCCACAAAGTGGTTCTTTGTCTACCTGATCCTCGTCGAATTGGAATTTGGAAATGTTGGTTTTTGAGGAGAGGGGAAAACCGGAGTACCCGGAGAATATCCTCTCGGAGCAAAGGAGAGAACCAACAACAAACTCAACCCACATATGGCGTCACACATATAGCGTACCAAGCTGAGCTGAAAGTAACATAAAGCCTCAAGTGTTGTGAACTACGTAAAGAGAAAGGGAGAAATAATAATCAAACCTGAATTAAGCGTTCACCCAATGGAAATGGCTTACTGACCGCTTAATACAGGTTGACTTATTAATGCATGTTTGACAAAAGTGAGAGTTTAATATTCAAGAAAATGAAGGTAGTCAAAGAGCGAAATATCTATCCCACGACAAATTGACCTCCACCTATGTTCACCTCTATTTCGGCCAAAAGAAAAAAGTGAAAGACCACTTGACGTTGTACACAGTGCGTCCTGTTGCATTAGTATGGTGCGTCTTCTTAAAGCGACCGTTTAATAAAGTTAAGACAATAAAAAATAAGTCGTTACAGGTCAGTTTTACGGTAAATGGAGGGGAATGATTTCAGGGACTTCGGTAAGTGATCGCTTAATATAGACCGTGACTGCTTAATAGAGGTTCTCTTAATACAGATTTGACTGAACGGAAACACTTGATTTTTCAAATTCAGACACAACTTTGTAAAGCTCTTTGATCAGGAGAAGGTTTGCGAAAACCCTACTAAACTGGTTCATGTCTCTAGTGAAGATCTTATTTTTTCACAATTTTTTAACAATTATTCGTTGAAGGCGAAGTTAATACTGTTGAATAATCCCCGAGACAAAGTCAAGGGGATTATTCAACAATATTAACTGAGCCTGAGGTGAATAATTGTTAATTATCTACGAGAGGGTTCACCCAAGAGGTCGAGCGTTATGTGGTCATCATATGGAGTCTGATTCTGGTCACGATCTTTGCGAATCTTATCCTTTCCTAATTCAGTACTATCGTAAATTGCATTCTTCAACATCATCGTAACCACACAGGCTTTGTCGCAATCTATTCACGTGAAATTTCGCGCGAGAGTTCGCGCGTGATGTGGTGATATCATTTGAGGTTTGATTGCAATTGGTTGTTTGTTTTATAGCAAGTAAACCAAAGTCTGGCCAAAAATAATGGGAACCATCAGAAAAATCCGAAAACTGATCAAGAACTTACAACTATATTGCAATTAAACCACTCTACGATTCGACATCAATCTAATAATTATATCATCAATAGTCTAATTTTAAATCTTAACTGCTTGTAGCCATTTTAAACGTATATTGGTTGCAGGTATGTATCTTTTATTCCATCAATTCAGCTAAGGTTCGTTCGAATGTTTTGAAGAGCGGTCTCATCTAACGCAAGAAAGCGGTCTAACCTCAGTAAATTTCAGATATTCCAACCAAGTGTTTGGCGGAAGAGAAAACCAAGCAGCAGTTCAAGAAAAAGTTGTTCAAGAATTGCCCATTAAAGCTTTGACCGCTACGGCCCCTCGCATTTCACATCTTCAACATTTCAGCTTAACATTCTGTTATCACAACTGAACTATTAGTTAAATCAATGACAAGAAATTCACAAAACACATATTTTGCAAACCTCGAGGCTTTCCGTATAGTAATAGCCAGAGGAACAGCGAGCTTCGGACATTCTGGATTTATTTGAATGTGGGAAGGCCTCATTTTGTGATATTAAGTCGGCCAAAATCTCGCTGTTGTACACCGAGAAAAAAATAATCAAATTTGCCATTGTTTTTGCAAATTCTTTCCTGGTCACTAATATAACTGAGAAAGAAGAGCAAGACGTGATTAGCTAGGCTACTTTTATCTGGAATGTCTCTTCCGACTTTCGCTTGGAATTTTTAGTAACTGAGCCACGTGTACGACCTTGTACGAGCTATAACGAGCTTTTAGAATCATGCACTAATTATGTTTGACCGATAGGTTACATTTCTACTCGCTATTTTCCATCTGAGAACAAATAAATTAACATCAGAACCAGAATATTCGACACTGAAATAGCTTAATTTTAAGTTGAACTTGCCAGAATTTCAAATTTCGACCACTGACGACAACTTGAAAATATTATAATTTACCTCGTACGCTGGTTTTAACATCCCAGGCTGAGTGCTTTGATAGTTTTTCTTTCTTGCAGTAACGTAGTGAAGCTGAGAAGACGAATAGCCTGTTAACGTGTGAGAGCGCCTTGTTCCTCCTTCTTTCATGAGCAACATTCGCTTGCAGCTATTGCAACTGGAGTTATCAATTTTTGAATGTAGCGTGGAGCAACGTTTTGAATTAAATGCTAATTTCTAAAGTTTTCTGATTGGATTTTCTTACTGCACGTGTCTATGTGGCAAGAACAAGGATTGTTTACCACACTACATCTCAAGGCATTTGGGACTTGTAAGGCTAATTTAAAACATTTCAAATGAGTTCTTTGCACTTGGGCGATAGACCAGACTTTCTCCAAGTCCTTTGCTTCTCGTTTCTGGTTCCGGTAGTAGCTCCCGCTCTCTCAGTCGCTCGCTTTGCCGCAAAAAACAAAAAGAATTTTTAGCTTGCGCTTGGGAAAAATTTTGAGCTCGATTTGTAGGCAAGTCTAGGCGATACACCTTTTTGTACAGCTAAAAACTAGGATTCGCACGGTTGGGGCTATCAGTGGCGGGACCAGAAGATCATCGGACAAAAAGCGGACAAAAAACAAACAAACAATCGGAAAAGATATCGGAAAAGAAATCGGAGAACAAAATTGGACCAAAAAATCGGGCAGTGTAAAATCTAAGCAGCAAAATTTCGGTGACAGAAAGTAGCATAATTTTGGCATAATTTCTAAAAAATATGAGCACTGCTAAAAGCATAATATGCTTTTTTTTCGAGCACAATCTACCAAAGCCTAGTAAAGGGGAACAGGAAGAACAAAAGGAACAAGAGGAACAGGGGAGACAAGAGGGACAAGATGAACAGGGGAAAAAGTGAAACAGGGGAACAAGAAAAACAGAGGGAACATGGGGACAAGAAGAACATGGGAACAGGGGGAACAGGGTTAACAAGGGGAACAAAGGGGAACAGACGAACATTGGTAACAGGGTGAACAGGAAAACCGGGGGGAACAGGGGAACCGAGGATAAGGGGAACATGAGAAACAGGGGACAAGGGAAAAAGGGGAAAGGGGGAACAGAGGAACAGAGAAACAAAGGGAACAAGGGGAACAGGCGGGAGAAGAAGAACATGGGAAAAGGGGAACAAGGGGACAAGGGGAACAGGGGAACAGGGTGAACTAGGGGAACAAGGGGAACAGTGAGAACAGGGAAGAGGAGGAACAAAGGGAACAAGGGGCAGTAAAGGGCTTTTGATACGCGGTTTTTCTCCCCACTCATTCACCCGACCACTATGCCATGCTGATGAGCCCCAATAAGGGCGAAACAGCTATCCATGGCTGCCACTGCCGGGGTGATATGGTTGTGCGCATGGGTAAGGTACTGGCCATACCGTAGAGTTGGTACGTCTGCTTCAGTGCATAATTTGGTTGGAAGAAGGGGAACAGGGGAACATTGGAAACAGGGTGAAAAGGGAAACAGAGGGAACAGGGGAACAGAAGTACAGGGCGACGAGGGGGATAGGGGGAACCGGGGAACAGGGGCAACAGGAGAACAAGGGGAACAAGGGGAACCATGGAACAAGGAGCATAGGATAACAGGGGGGACAAGGAAAAAAGGGAAAAGGGGGGACAAGAAGAACATGGGAACAAAAAAACAGGGTGAGCAGAGGGAACAAGAGGAACAGGGGAATAGGGAAATGGTGTAACAGGGGAACAGAGGGAACAGGAGAAGAAGGGAAACAGGGGAAAAAGAGGGAACAGGCCGGGGGAAAGAAGGAACAGGGGAACAGGGGCAAGAGGGTAACAGGGGGTTCAAGGGGAACAGGGGTATTGGAAAATGGGGTAACACGGGAACAGGGGAACAGGGGCAAGAGGTTAACAAGGGTAACAAAGGTAACAAGGGAAACAGCGGAACAGGGGTAACAGGAGGAACAGGGGAACAAGGTCAACAGGGGGAGTAAGGGGAACTACTCCTTAAAGAAGTCTATTGTTACGCCTGTTCCCAAAGTCTCCCCATCCCCTCCTCCCTCAGGATATTACGTTGGACAAAAAAATCGAGCAACAAATCGGACAAAAGGCAGTCAAAAAATAGGACAAAAATTCGCTCTGATGTAAGATTTGTTTTGTCCGTTTTTTTGTCCAACATTGTCGTCCAAATTTTCGTCCAATATTTCGCCGGCCTATTTGTCCGAAATTTCTTAGTGATGTTTTTGTCCGATTTCTTGTCCAATATTTTGTCGTATATTTTTGTTTGATTGTTTTTTTTTCAATTTTTTTCTCCGATGGTTTTGTCCGATTTCGTTCCTGTCCTATTTGAATGTCTGGTTGTTAGTTTTGTCCAATTTTTTGTCCGATATATTTGAATGTCCAATTTTTTAGTCCGACAGTCAGACAAAAAATCAAACAAAATATCGGAAAAAAAATCCGACCAAACATCGGACAAAGAAAATCAGACAAAAAAATCGGACAAAAAAATTGGAAAAAAGATCACAGAAAAAATCGGACAAAAAAATCAGACAAAACATCGGAAAATAAATCGGACAAAAAAAGTCAGACAAAAAGATCGCCCAAAAAGATCGGACAAAAAATTGGACAATAAAATCACAGAAAAATTAGATAAAAAGGTCGAACAAAGAGATCAGACGAAAAAATCGGACAAAAAATCGGACAAAACACGGAAAAAATAATATAATATATAATATTTATACCTGTTTTTTTGAAAACCGAGCTACTAAAACATGTCAGTCTCTCGCACTTATTGGTAATTTAATGCCCTTTCTTAGTGGAAAAGTAAAATCTCACCTCTTCGTGGAAAAAAATCCCAAATCAAGCTCTTAACCAATACGGAGGTCTAGAGTTCCTCATCGAATGCGACTACGATCCTAAGCTACTCAACTTAGAGAACCTTCCGGAGTTTTACCACACCATTTTAAATTACTGGCATGACTTCAGAAGACTAACCTGTGACAAGCAAATTTCCATAAAAAAACAAATAATTTGGAATAACCGTAACATATGTATTGATGGAAAACCGATTTATATTAAATCCTGGTGTACAAGTGGAATTCGTTGCATCGAAGACCTTCTAAATGTTAACCTTAAATTTCTTACCTTATCAAAAATGAAAGAGAAATATAACTTTGAATTTCCTTTTACCACTTATTACGGCCTTTTAAGAGCCATACCAACTGAATGGAAAAGTGCACTACGAGTCAAAGCAGGCGTGCATGATGAATCTGAAAAGTGCGAAACATCCTTGAAGCTTTTTTCCACAAAAGAAGCCTATTCTTCCATACTTGATAAAAGCTTCTCAGCACCCACTGCTGAAGGCAGAATTCTAGATCATGGGTTCACCAAAGAGGAAATTCCTTACATCTACATGCTCCCGTTTAAAATCTTGAAAGAACCAAAACTGATCATGTTCCAAGTCAAAATTATTCACAACATTTTACCTACCCAATCTAGCCTCTTCCGCGCGCGCATAACTGATACTGATGTTTGTCCTTTATGCAACCTTGAAAGTCAATCTCTAAAACATATGTTAATTACCTGTAGTGTATCCTCTTCGTTTTGGACTTGTTTTTCTAACTGGTGGCACGAAAAATTTAATCACAAACTGACTTTATCTGAAAGCACTATTCTATATGGTTGGCACAAAGAGTCAAATAACTGGGAAGTGCTTAATTACTGTTTGATTGTCGCCAAATATAATGTTTTTGCTACAAGCGTACGCAACGGCGTCCTGGACTTTGACAGTTTTCTACTGCGTCTCAACAACAAAATTGATATTCTTCGCACCATAGCTTTTAGATCTAACTGCTTATCGCAATTCAAAAAAACATGGGACAAACTTCTTTAGATACGTGAATGCTAGTGTCATTTCCTTCAAGCTACACTTTACTGCTATACTGTTTCACTTATCAGGTTTGCGTCTTTTTCCTTTGAATTTAGTTTGTTTGTTTGTTTGTTTTTTCCTTTACAAATTTAGTTTGTTTTTTGCCATATAGATATATATATATATTATTTTTCTTAGTTAAAATAACAAGTATTTGTAATTAATTTTTTTTTGTCAATAAAAAAAAAAAAAATTCTTGAATACATGAGCTTCCATTTGATAGAAACGTCTGTCTTGAAGGTAACAAAAGTGAAGCTTTCCTCAGTCTGGAAAATAAGGCATTTTGAGGGACAATTTTAATGTTAGCGTCACCAATTGCAAAGCCATTTCCCCAATCACGTAGCCTGTGAACTGGCCTTTGGTCGAGCGGGGAACTCTTTCCCTTTCCTTTCCTCGCTACTTTTTTCCCCAAACAGAGAGCCTGTTAATAGGCTACAATTCACCCCGTTTTTCATCGTAACTGGTCTCCCAAAAACAATCTAAGCCAACACTGCTCAACAAAACCAGTTTCTACAAGCACCAATTTAACTGCTGACTGACTTGGAACATTATCAACAAAGTGGGTATTCCTTGCTTGGAAACAGCACAAAAAAATTGCATAACAGTGCGAAAACACATCAAACTTTAAAACAACCCCATCCCCCTGGAATTTAACCAGGCTACCCCAAATTCATACCAGATGATAGCCCTGTCTCTGTGCAACAACACGACACCCAGCTAAACACAACCCCTTCTAAATTTGAGGGAGACACTGAGCTTTGACATACAGGGATAAGCGCAGCACAAAGCATAGTCTTTAAAACAACCCCGCCCCCCTGGAATTTAACCAGGCTACCCCAAATGCATACCCGGTGATAGCCCTGTGTCTGTGCAACAACATGACACTAAGCTTGACGGAAGCCCCCTTCGTGCATTTTTCTGGAACTTCCACTGATTTCTGTCACTTCCAGGAAGTTATTTGGAGCCCATGGTTAAGAGCTGAAGGTGATTAGTCCTGAAGAGGGAGATTTTTATTTTTACACTAAATGCATCACGGCTTTAACCAAATTAAGCTTTGAAGGATTGTCTGTATTGTGCTGGACTTGACTTAAGATTCCAGGCAACCCGTTTTCAAAACCCCAGGTAGATGTATTTTCTTATGATAGCACTATATCCATAAGAATAATGCCCTATAGTGCTTCAAAGAGATAAAAAAAACCTGCCTTAAAATATAAAAAAATTGCTTACAAATACAACTATTGAAAAAAATTAAAAATTAAATCTAAAACTACAATCTAGAGCTAAAAAAAGGAAAAATTTACAGCTGTTTAAAAAATAACTGAAATTGAAATCTAAGGCGGGGTTCAGAGGCAGAACTTTTCATGAGCCGAACCTAATTCGAATTAAGGCCGACCCAAACTATTTAGACCGCCTGAATTGATTCAAACGCCGACGTTAATTCCAGCCGAACTAAATTAAAAAGTAGAAAAATGCTCATTTTGGTCAAATTTCTTGCAAAATACTTAAATATAATTTATGCATTAGGTTCGGTAGATAAAAGTTCGACGCCTGAATCAGAGCCGTTCCACAGTCGAAATTCCCGGCCGGGCTAGGCGTGAAGAACGGTTGGCCGTTCCAAATTGAAATAGGCGTTCCTAATTGATTCAGACGCCCAACTTTTCATGTACTTAATTCAATGTAATAGGTTCGGCCCATGAAAAGGTCTTCGTCTGAACTGGGCCTTAAAGCACTGAAACAGTGCCTAGCGTCCCTGTGCGGTCCTGGGAACTTATTAGGGGTCACGTGATCCCTGTCGTGTTGTTCTGTTCGTTCGAACCATGTGCTTGTTGATTCGCTGTGTTCCCTGAAAGTATTTAAGCCGCTTAGTCGTTCGACACACTACATTTTTGGAGACAAGGAACGTGTACGGACGCCCACTGCAAGGTAGACAAAGGAAGGGAAGTCTTCGTGAATCATGCCCACGTTGGAAAATTGAACGAGCACAACGAAACTGACGGTTGGCGCCATTACATCGAGCGTGTAAACCATTTCTTCGAAGCGAATGAAATCACAGATCCTGGCAAGATGAGATCCATTTTTCTGGTTTGTGTGGCAGCGAAAACCTATAAACTTGTGCGAAGTTTGGTTGCCCCAGAAGATCCAAAGGATAAAAGCTATGAGGATTTAGCAAAACTCCTCCAAGACCATTTCATGCCTAAACCTTCGGCTATTGTTCAGCGATTCAAGTTTAACACACGCTCCCAACAACCAGGAGAGACCATTGCAATGTTTTTAGCTGAATTACGACACCTGTCTGAACACTGTGAATTCCGACTTACGTTAGATGAGAGGCTTCGTGATCGGCTGGTGTGTGGTGTTTGTGATATCAGAATACAGCGCCGATTATTAGCTGAACCCAAATTAACATTGAAGCGGACACTTGATCTAGCTCTCGCCACTGAAGCAGCAGATAAGGATGCTTCAGAGATACAGAAGGCAGACGGTCAGGGAGGGGATGCTTCTGTCAACAAAGGAGACGTCAAAGTTAAGGGAAGAGAGGTTAAGTGTTCTCATGGTGGCGGCAACCACTACCCCAACAGCTGTCATTTCAAGGATGCCAAATGCTATTGTTGTCGTACGGTTGGCCATTTAGCTCGATTTTCCCCAGCTTAAAAGAAAGGGAAACAACCACAGCCAGTTAATGAGCAGAAATCAGGCAACTATGAGCTTACCAATCTTCTTGAGGGTGCCATGCAAACATCAGGGAAGGAACATGGTGTGGGTGCATATTCCTTGTTTAACTTTGGAAGTCAACGCCCATTACCCTACAAAGTACAGCTAAGTGTTGCTGGGCAACCCCTTGAAATGGACGTTGACACGGGGGCTCCTTGTCTGTGATTAGCGAGGAACTATACAACTCTCTACTCTCAGCAGATCAAGCACCCAAACTTGAAGAGTTAGAAATGGTCCTTCGCACGTATAACGGGAACGAGGTCAAACCTGAAGGATCTTGTTCTGTGAATGTGTGTTATGACGGGATTGAATACTCCCTGCCGCTTTTGGTTGTAGGCGGCAAGGTGCCTGCTTTGCTAGGTAGGAAAAGACTCGAGAAAATCAAGCTGAACTGGCCCATAATCAAACAGCTTTCGTCACAATAAGCGACTCGAAGAGAGTTCGCAGAAACATGCTCAGGTGTTCAAAGAGGCGCTTGGAACTCTACAAGGGGCAAATGCCAACATCCATGTTGACCCCACGGCTATCCCTATCTTCCATAAAGGCCGATGCACACGAGGGGTTTTGTTCCCGGAGCATGCTCCATGCTCATTTTGCACGGCCAGTACACACAAGGGTTCATACTGCGAAAGCTTGCTCCATGTCATGGTACACACGAGGCACAAAACGAAAGAAACTTGGTGTGGGATAGCTGATATTTACCAGATGAAGGTTTCGGAACTAGTTCAAAATTAAACAGGGCGACGTCCATGTGGCCAAATCAAAACAGAAAAAGTTGATTCTTTTGAAAATGATGATGATGCTTCAAGATGACTCATTAGTTAGTAAAAAAGTTGCCAAGAAAATATGGACTCGTCTGTGGCTTCTAAAACTTCTGGTTGTAAAAACTCTTGGTTGTAAGACCCCTGGTTGTAAGACCCCTGGTTCTAAGAACCCTTGGTTGTAAGACCCCTGCTTGTAAGAACCCCTGGTTGTAAGACTCCTGGTTGTAAGAACCCCTCGTTGTAAGACTCTTTGTTGTAAGAACGCCTGGTTGTGAGACCCCGGGTTGTAAGAATCCCTGGTTGAAAGACTCCTGGTTCTAAGAACCCCTGGTTTTAACATCCCTGGTTGTGCAAACTTCTGGTTGTAAGAACTCCTGGTTGTAAGACCCCTGGTTGTAAGAACCCTTGGTTGCAAGACCCCTGCTTGTAAGAACCCCTGGTTGTAAGACTCCTCATTGTAAGAACCCCTGGTTTTAAGATCCCTGGTTGTAAAAAACCCTGCTGGTTGAAAGACTCCTGGTTGTAACACGCCTGGTTGTAAAAACCCCTGGTTGTAAGTCCCCTCGTTGTAAGAACCTATGGTCGTAAGACTCCTGGTTGTAAGAATCCCTGTTTGTGAAATCCTGGTTGTAAGAATCCCTGGTTGAAAGACTCCTTGTTCTAAGAGCCCCTGGTTGTAAGAACCGCTGGTTGGAAGGCTCTTGCTTGTAAAAACCCCTGGTTGTAAAACCTCTGGTTGTAAGAACCCCTGGTTGTAACACCCCTGGTTGTAAGAATCCCTGGTTGAAAAAACCTCTGCTTTTAAGACTCCTGGTTGTAACAACGCCTGGTCGTGAGATTCACCTTGTTGTAGGAATCCCTGGTTGTAAGACGCCTAGTTGTAAGAAGCAATGGTTGTAAGACCCCTGCTTGTAAGAACCCCTGATTATGAGAACGCCTGGTTGCAAGACCAGTGGTTGTAAGATGCCCTGGTTGTAAGAAACCCTGGTTAAAAGACCCCTGGTTGTAAGAAATTCTGGTTGTAAGACCCCTGGTTGTAAGAACCCCGGGCTGTAAGACCCCTGATTGAAAGAACGCCTGAATGTAAGAACCCCTGGTTGTAAGACCTTTGATTGTAAGAACTCCTGGGTGTAAGAAGCCCTGGTGTTAAGACCCCTTGTTTTCAGAACCCCTGGTTGTAAGACCCCTGGTTGTAAGAACCCCTGGTTGTAAGACCCCTGAATGTACGCACTCCTGGTTGTAAGACCCCCGGTTGTAAGAACCCCTGGTTGTAAGAACCCCAGGTTGCAAGACCAATCAAGAACGCCTGGTTGTAAGAACCCCTGGTTGTAAGACCCCTGGTTGTAAGAACCCTTGGTTGTAACATCCCTGGTTGTAAGAACCCCTAGTTGTAAGACCCCTGGTTGTAAGACCCCTGAATGTAAGAACCCCTGGTTGTAAGACTCCTGGTTGTAAGAACGCCTGGTTGGGAGAACCCCTGGTTGTAAGACCAGTGGTTGTAAGATCCCCTGGTTGTAAGAACCCCTGGTTGAAAGACCCCTGGTTGTAAAGTGATATCAGAATACAGCGCCGATTATTAGCTGAACCCAAATTAACATTGAAGCGGACACTTGATCTAGCTCTCGCCACTGAAGCAGCAGATAAGGATGCTTCAGAGATACAGAAGGCAGACGGTCAGGGAGGGGATGCTTCTGTCAACAAAGGAGACGTCAAAGTTAAGGGAAGAGAGGTTAAGTGTTCTCATGGTGGCGGCAACCACTACCCCAACAGCTGTCATTTCAAGGATGCCAAATGCTATTGTTGTCGTACGGTTGGCCATTTAGCTCGATTTTCCCCAGCTTAAAAGAAAGGGAAACAACCACAGCCAGTTAATGAGCAGAAATCAGGCAACTATGAGCTTACCAATCTTCTTGAGGGTGCCATGCAAACATCAGGGAAGGAACATGGTGTGGGTGCATATTCCTTGTTTAACTTTGGAAGTCAACGCCCATTACCCTACAAAGTACAGCTAAGTGTTGCTGGGCAACCCCTTGAAATGGACGTTGACACGGGGGCTCCTTGTCTGTGATTAGCGAGGAACTATACAACTCTCTACTCTCAGCAGATCAAGCACCCAAACTTGAAGAGTTAGAAATGGTCCTTCGCACGTATAACGGGAACGAGGTCAAACCTGAAGGATCTTGTTCTGTGAATGTGTGTTATGACGGGATTGAATACTCCCTGCCGCTTTTGGTTGTAGGCGGCAAGGTGCCTGCTTTGCTAGGTAGGAAAAGACTCGAGAAAATCAAGCTGAACTGGCCCATAATCAAACAGCTTTCGTCACAATAAGCGACTCGAAGAGAGTTCGCAGAAACATGCTCAGGTGTTCAAAGAGGCGCTTGGAACTCTACAAGGGGCAAATGCCAACATCCATGTTGACACCACGGCTACCCCTATCTTCCATAAAGGCCGATGCACACGAGGGGTTTTGTTCCCGGAGCATGCTCCATGCTCATTTTGCACGGCCAGTACACACAAGGGTTCATACTGCGAAAGCTTGCTCCATGTCATGGTACACACGAGGCACAAAACGAAAGAAACTTGGTGTGGGATAGCTGATATTTACCAGATGAAGGTTTCGGAACTAGTTCAAAATTACACAGGGCGACGTCCATGTGGCCAAATCAAAACAGAAAAAGTTGATTCTTTTGAAAATGATGATGATGCTTCAAGATGACTCATTAGTTAGTAAAAAAGTTGCCAAGAAAATATGGACTCGTCTGTGGCTTCTAAAACTTCTGGTTGTAAAAACTCTTGGTTGTAAGACCCCTGGTTGTAAGACCCCTGGTTCTAAGAACCCTTGGTTGTAAGACCCCTGCTTGTAAGAACCCCTGGTTGTAAGACTCCTGGTTGTAAGAACCCCTCGTTGTAAGACTCTTTGTTGTAAGAACGCCTGGTTGTGAGACCCCGGGTTGTAAGAATCCCTGGTTGAAAGACTCCTGGTTCTAAGAACCCCTGGTTTTAACATCCCTGGTTGTGCAAACTTCTGGTTGTAAGAACTCCTGGTTGTAAGACCCCTGGTTGTAAGAACCCTTGGTTGCAAGACCCCTGCTTGTAAGAACCCCTGGTTGTAAGACTCCTCATTGTAAGAACCCCTGGTTTTAAGATCCCTGGTTGTAAAAAACCCTGCTGGTTGAAAGACTCCTGGTTGTAACACGCCTGGTTGTAAAAACCCCTGGTTGTAAGTCCCCTCGTTGTAAGAACCTATGGTCGTAAGACTCCTGGTTGTAAGAATCCCTGTTTGTGAAATCCTGGTTGTAAGAATCCCTGGTTGAAAGACTCCTTGTTCTAAGAGCCCCTGGTTGTAAGAACCGCTGGTTGGAAGGCTCTTGCTTGTAAAAACCCCTGGTTGTAAAACCTCTGGTTGTAAGAACCCCTGGTTGTAACACCCCTGGTTGTAAGAATCCCTGGTTGAAAAAACCTCTGCTTTTAAGACTCCTGGTTGTAACAACGCCTGGTCGTGAGATTCACCTTGTTGTAGGAATCCCTGGTTGTAAGACGCCTAGTTGTAAGAAGCAATGGTTGTAAGACCCCTGCTTGTAAGAACCCCTGATTATGAGAACGCCTGGTTGCAAGACCAGTGGTTGTAAGATGCCCTGGTTGTAAGAAACCCTGGTTAAAAGACCCCTGGTTGTAAGAAATTCTGGTTGTAAGACCCCTGGTTGTAAGAACCCCGGGCTGTAAGACCCCTGATTGAAAGAACGCCTGAATGTAAGAACCCCTGGTTGTAAGACCTTTGATTGTAAGAACTCCTGGGTGTAAGAAGCCCTGGTGTTAAGACCCCTTGTTTTCAGAACCCCTGGTTGTAAGACCCCTGGTTGTAAGAACCCCTGGTTGTAAGACCCTTGAATGTACGCACTCCTGGTTGTAAGACCCCCGGTTGTAAGAACCCCTGGTTGTAAGAACCCCAGGTTGCAAGACCAATCAAGAACGCCTGGTTGTAAGAACCCCTGGTTGTAAGACCCCTGGTTGTAAGAACCCTTGGTTGTAACATCCCTGGTTGTAAGAACCCCTAGTTGTAAGACCCCTGGTTGTAAGACCCCTGAATGTAAGAACCCCTGGTTGTAAGACTCCTGGTTGTAAGAACGCCTGGTTGGGAGAACCCCTGGTTGTAAGACCAGTGGTTGTAAGATCCCCTGGTTGTAAGAACCCCTGGTTGAAAGACCCCTGGTTGTAAGAACCCCTGGTTGTAAGACCCCTGGTTGTAAGAACCCCGGGTTGTAAGACCCCTGGTTGTAAGAACGCCTGGTTGTAAGAACCCCGAGTTTTCAGACCCCTGGTTGTAAGAACCCTTGGTTGTAAGACCCCTGGTTGTAAGAACCCCTGGTTGTAAGACCCCTTGTTGTCAAAACCCCTGGTTGTTAGAACCCCTGGTTGTAAGACCCCAGTTTGTGAGAACCACTGGTTGTGAGAACCCTGGTTGTAAGAACCCCTGGTTGTAAGAACCCCGGGTTGTAAGACCCCTGGTTTTAAGAACCCCTGATTGTAGCAACCCTGGTTGTAAGAACCCCTGGTTGTAAGAACCCCTGGTTGTAAGACCCCTGGTTGTGAGAACCCCTGGTTGTAAGACCAATGGTTGTAAGAGCCCTGGTTGTGAGAACCCCTGGTTGTAAGACCAATGGTTGTAAGAACCCCTTGTTTTAAGATCCCCGGTTGTAAGATTCACCTGGTTGTAGGAACCCCTGGGTGTAAGAACGCCTGGTTGTAAGACCCCCTGGTTGTAAGACCCCTTGTTGTAAGACCCCTGGTTGTAAGGACCCCTGGTTGTAAGACCCCTGGTTGTAAGAACCCCTGGTTGTAAGACCAGGGGTTGTCAGATCCCCTGGTTGTAAGAACCTTTGGTTGTAAGACCCCTGGTTGTAAGAACCCCTGGTTGTAAGACCCCTGGTTGTAAGACCTCTGAATGTAAGAACCCCTGGTTGTAAGACCCCTGGTTGTAAGAACCCCTGGTTGTGAGAACGCCTGGTTGTAAGACCAGTGGTTGTAAGATCCCCTGGTTGTAAGAACCCCTGGTTGAAAGACCCCTGGTTGTAAGAAATCCTGGCTGTAAGACCCCTGGTTGTAAGAACCCCGGGCTGTAAGACCCCTGGTTGAAAGAACTTCTGAATGTAAGAACCCCTGGTTGTAAGACCTTTGGTTGTAAGAGCCCCTGGGTGTAAGAAGCCCTGGTTGTAAGAACCCCGGGTTGTAAGACCCCTGGTTGTAAGAACGCCTGGTTGTAAGAACCCCTAGTTTTAAGACCCCTGGTTGTAAGAACCCTTGGTTGTAAGACCTCTGGTTGTAAGAACCCCTGGTTGTAAGACCCCTTGTTGTAAAAACCCCTGGTTATTAGAACCCCTGGTTGTAAGACCCCAGGTTGTGAGAACCCCTGGTTGTGAGAACCCTGGTTGTAAGAATCCCTGGTTGTAAGACCCCTGGTTGTAAGAACCCCGGGTTGTAAGACCCCTGGTTTTAAAAACCCCTGGTTGTAGGAACCCTGGTTGTAAGAACCCCCGGTTGTAAGACCCCTGGTTGTGAGAACCCCTGGTTGTAAGACCAATGGTTGTAAGAGCCCTGGTTGTAAGAACCCCTGGTAGTAAGACCCCTGGTTGTAAGAACCCCTTGTTTTAAGATCCCCGGTTGTAAGATTCACCGGGTTGAGGAACCCCTGGGTGTAAGAACGCCTGGTTGTAAGACCCCTGGTTGTTAGAACCCCTGGTTGTAAGAACCCCTGGCTGGAAGCGTCTTGGTTTTAAGAACCCCTGGTTGTAAGACCCCTGGTTGTTAGAACCTCTGCTTGTTACACACCTGGTTTTAAGAATGCCTGGTTGTAAGACCCCTGGTTGTAAGATGCCCTGGTTGTACGATTTCCTTGTTGTAAGATTTCCTGGGTGTAGAAACCCCTGGTTGTAAGACCCCGGGTTGTAAAACTCCTGGTTGTAAGAACGCCTGGTTGTAAGGATCCCTGGTTGTAAGACCCCTGGTTGGAAGACTCCTGGCTCTAAGACCCCTGGTTGTAAGAACCCCTGGTTGTAAGACCCCTGGTTGTAAGACGCCTGGTTCTAAGACCACTGGTTGTAAGAACCCCTGGTTGTAAGACCGCTTTTTGTAAGAACCCCTGGTTTTAAGACCCCTGGTTGTAAGAACCCCTTGTTGTAAGACCTAAATATGTCAGAACCCCCTGTTGGAAGACCCCTGGATTTAAGAACCCCCGGTTAAAAGACCCCTGCTTGTTAGAACCCCTGGTTGTAAGACCTCTGGTTGTAAGAACTCCTGGTTGTAAGACCCCTTGTTGTAAGAACCTTTGGTTGTAAGACCCCTGGTTGTAAGAGGTCTGCTTGCTTGGAGATAATTTTGTCGTCAAAGGCGCTGGTGGTATTATGCTACTTTTGTTTTGGAATACAAAACGAGTCTTAAGATAAATACTGATAAAGTTAAAAATTGCAAGGATAGAGAGGCCGCACATTTTAGCCCCACATCGGTGTGAAACCTTTCAAAACCTTTTACATATTGATATTGCTTAAGTGAGGGGAACGTTTTCAGGGATTTTAGTTTAAAAAAAAAAACGATGATTTTTATCACGAAGATATGGCTTGGTACAGTTTTTGTGCAACACAGGAAAAATGTGTAAGTTCAACAGAACCCGCCTTATACAACAAATTCAGTTCGCGCGTATTCCTGCTGAATTTGTTGTTCGTTTTATAAGATATCAAAATCACGTGAAAGTAATTATATTTCCCATAGCTGCTCAGTATCTGCTTTTAATATCTTCGCATAGTTAATTTTACGCGATTTCAGAGAATAATGTTGAGAGTTGTACACAGCATGCATTTTACCACAGTTTCACTTGGATAAAGCGTTTTATTTTCCAGGAAAATTTTACTTTCTCGTCAAAACAATCACTGGAACGGTCAGACTCGGAGTAGTTTACTTAAATATAGTGCTCAGTACAGCGAACCGGGTGTTGTTCTGTGAAATTTATTGTGTGAAATTTATTTGTCTACAGTCTGTGGCCCACAATGACATCACCACGATCCACGATTTATTTATTTATTTTATTTCAATTTTTTTACCCGATCCTCGATCCTAGTTTTCCAGTAAACTCGAAGTTTTGCTCATAACATTGCACTTTTTTTCGACCACTGAAGTAATCACTTATTCCAAAGTAATCAACGCTTTAAGGCGATAGAATTCGCGGACCGAGCTCGACCTGTTCCGGAAATGCTCGATATGGGATTTCTATTCTATGGACATGAAGCGCTGCAAGTGGAGTGCATGATAGTCAAGTACAAAGCTACCCGTATAAATACATCCGTGACACATGCGTAACGTCAGCTGGGTAGTTGAAGTTGCTTCCAGTAGTAGTCGAAGGATAAATCATTGATATCTCAAATATTTATAAAGTGCAACGCGACTTCACGTCTTGACAACTGCGAAAATCTATCAATTAAATACATACTTTCTAACAAAGTGAATCTATTTAACCGTAGAGTTCCAGTAATTTCGACAATATTCTGAGAAACGTAACGCTTCAATACACCACAAAACAGGATTTCGCCGCTTCAATATTTTCTCATCCTACTAGGGGTATTTGTATAGGTAATAGTATGATATGTAGTGATATTTGGCATAAATACCACGAGTGATATTTCGAAATTGTTATACGTAATTTCACGAGCCGTTAGGCAAGTGAAATTTGAGACAATTTTGAAAACTCACGAGTGGTATTTATGCCAAATATCACGTACAAATCATGCTATTATTTGTTTATACTACTAACCGCAAAAGGTTTGTAATTTTCACATGTAGGTATTTCAAATTAAGCTGAAATACCACTGCTCTAAGCCAATCAGATTGCAGAAATTTCTCATGTAGTAGTATAAACTTTTTAATACGCCTGCATGATTACACGAAAATCAAGGGCCTCGAATCGGGGAATATTACGTCATTGCCAAACAGCGAAAACGTGGTCAACTAACATGCGTCATTTCGGCCATTGCCGAAAATAAGCCGCGTGATCATCACGAGACTCATTTGCATAAAATGAAAGTCGTCATGATTCTTATCCCCAGTTTCCACGGTCTCCGCTAAGAACGCCTGGGAGCATGGCCTCCTAGTGGTGCCCACGCACAAAGAAAAAAAAAAGAAAACGAAGCGCCTGCATTTTTAGAGTCTCGCTCTGCTAAGCAATTTTGACTAATAAAAACGTCCGAACATTATTCTAAAACCACCAACATTAGCTATGCAAGGAAATGTTGTCTGGATGTGTTCAGGGAAACTCATATCACGAGGGAACATATCACTGTGACGCCACCTTCCCGACCTAGGGATTGACATGGAGGCCCTTCTCACCCCATGACAAGTCAGCTCAGGGACTGAGCTTGACGATAAGATCGACCAAGACAGCAAGCCTTTTTGAGGCACGTATTCAAAAATTCGGCTAGGTTTGATAATCAACAAAATACGTTCTAAATTCTGCATTTTCAAATGACTCGAAACAAACATGACTCACCGTGTGTTGACTATCGTGTGTTTGTGTTGTGTTAATATTTTCCCGTCCCTTTTATCGATTTCTTTGACGATAGAGAAGGTATAATTGGTGTCTCATGAACAAGAGGAACTGACAAAGGGTAAGAGTAACGGTNTATCACGAAGATATGGCTTGGTACAGTTTTTGTGCAACACAGGAAAAATGTGTAAGTTCAACAGAACCCGCCTTATACAACAAATTCAGTTCGCGCGTATTCCTGCTGAATTTGTTGTTCGTTTTATAAGATATCAAAATCACGTGAAAGTAATTATATTTCCCATAGCTGCTCAGTATCTGCTTTTAATATCTTCGCATAGTTAATTTTACGCGATTTCAGAGAATAATGTTGAGAGTTGTACACAGCATGCATTTTACCACAGTTTCACTTGGATAAAGCGTTTTATTTTCCAGGAAAATTTTACTTTCTCGTCAAAACAATCACTGGAACGGTCAGACTCGGAGTAGTTTACTTAAATATAGTGCTCAGTACAGCGAACCGGGTGTTGTTCTGTGAAATTTATTGTGTGAAATTTATTTGTCTACAGTCTGTGGCCCACAATGACATCACCACGATCCACGATTTATTTATTTATTTTATTTCAATTTTTTTACCCGATCCTCGATCCTAGTTTTCCAGCAAACTCGAAGTTTTGCTCATAACATTGCACTTTTTTTCGACCACTGAAGTAATCACTTATTCCAAAGTAATCAACGCTTTAAGGCGATAGAATTCGCGGACCGAGCTCGACCTGTTCCGGAAATGCTCGATATGGGATTTCTATTCTATGGACATGAAGCGCTGCAAGTGGAGTGCATGATAGTCAAGTACAAAGCTACCCGTATAAATACATCCGTGACACATGCGTAACGTCAGCTGGGTAGTTGAAGTTGCTTCCAGTAGTAGTCGAAGGATAAATCATTGATATCTCAAATATTTATAAAGTGCAACGCGACTTCACGTCTTGACAACTGCGAAAATCTATCAATTAAATACATACTTTCTAACAAAGTGAATCTATTTAACCGTAGAGTTCCAGTAATTTCGACAATATTCTGAGAAACGTAACGCTTCAATACACCACAAAACAGGATTTCGCCGCTTCAATATTTTCTCATCCTACTAGGGGTATTTGTATAGGTAATAGTATGATATGTAGTGATATTTGGCATAAATACCACGAGTGATATTTCGAAATTGTTATACGTAATTTCACGAGCCGTTAGGCAAGTGAAATTTGAGACAATTTTGAAAACTCACGAGTGGTATTTATGCCAAATATCACGTACAAATCATGCTATTATTTGTTTATACTACTAACCGCAAAAGGTTTGTAATTTTCACATGTAGGTATTTCAAATTAAGCTGAAATACCACTGCTCTAAGCCAATCAGATTGCAGAAATTTCTCATGTAGTAGTATAAACTTTTTAATACGCCTGCATGATTACACGAAAATCAAGGGCCTCGAATCGGGGAATATTACGTCATTGCCAAACAGCGAAAACGTGGTCAACTAACATGCGTCATTTCGGCCATTGCCGAAAATAAGCCGCGTGATCATCACGAGACTCATTTGCATAAAATGAAAGTCGTCATGATTCTTATCCCCAGTTTCCACGGTCTCCGCTAAGAACGCCTGGGAGCATGGCCTCCTAGTGGTGCCCACGCACAAAGAAAAAAAAAAGAAAACGAAGCGCCTGCATTTTTAGAGTCTCGCTCTGCTAAGCAATTTTGACTAATAAAAACGTCCGAACATTATTCTAAAACCACCAACATTAGCTATGCAAGGAAATGTTGTCTGGATGTGTTCAGGGAAACTCATATCACGAGGGAACATATCACTGTGACGCCACCTTCCCGACCTAGGGATTGACATGGAGGCCCTTCTCACCCCATGACAAGTCAGCTCAGGGACTGAGCTTGACGATAAGATCGACCAAGACAGCAAGCCTTTTTGAGGCACGTATTCAAAAATTCGGCTAGGTTTGATAATCAACAAAATACGTTCTAAATTCTGCATTTTCAAATGACTCGAAACAAACATGACTCACCGTGTGTTGACTATCGTGTGTTTGTGTTGTGTTAATATTTTCCCGTCCCTTTTATCGATTTCTTTGACGATAGAGAAGGTATAATTGGTGTCTCATGAACAAGAGGAACTGACAAAGGGTAAGAGTAACGGTTGGTAGCGATAGCCTCTCGCTCTCTCTCACTTTCTAGGAACAACGGACGGCAACAGAAACAAACCACTAATTCTGAAACAAAACTACTTATTTATACGCAGTATATGTCTCTCTCAACGTGGCAGACTGTGTCACTTTGGTGACGTTTATATTACGAAATATTTTCAAAAGACAGAAATGATCTAATCCATCGTAGGCTATGCCTCCTTTACTTTAAGGTATCAATGTTTCTTCGCTTTGTACGAGCCAGTTTGAACTGCCTTCAGTTAAGTTCTTATGAGTTTTTTACTGGAACTTTTGTTGTGACCTATGAAAAGAAGAAAGAAGGGTCAACAAAGCTGCAAAAGCAAGCACTCCGTAAAAAGAACTTTACGGTCAATGCCCATAAGCGCATTTAGGGGTGGTCCGAGGGCACAGATATCCTCCCTCCCTCGATCAGAATTTTGTACTATTTACAGAGTTCTTAGCAGAATAAAATAGTATCTATATAGCTGGCAAGTGCCCCGGCGCCCCCTTTCAATAACATTTCTGGACCCGCTCTGACGCTAGCTCTACTGAGGGAAAAATATAGAAAGATACGATAACGACTTACTGTTTTGACCTCCAAGAAGGGCAGAAGGCCTTGTTCACCCCTAAAAAGCAAAGGAACGGTATTTAAAGATAGGGTAGGTAAAACAAACCAGTATGGAGCCGAGCTTGAGGCATCTTAGCACAAATAATGAAGCTTTGTGAATGGTTCATTTCAACAAGGGCTGAAATCATCTACGGTTTAACCATTCGAATAAAAGTTTTTTGAAGTATCTTCGCAAGCTAATCTTTTTTAACAACAGCATGTTTTTGAAGATTTTCACAAGTCTTAACTTGAATTCTAATTTGAGCACAATCGTAAAAAGCAAATCGACAACAATTATCCATGCTCTCGTCCAACATATAGCTTGACCAATAAGCGCGCGAGAAGTCGCTCACACTGAGTAATTATAGACGAGCTACTCGCGCGCGCGAAGCACACGCGCGAGCAGAGTCCCATAGCCAAGAAAATTTGGTAAACCATCCATCCTAGACTTTCTTAAAGTCCTTCGCTTCTCATCTCCGGTTTTGGTAGTTGGCCCCAGCTCCCGCTCTCTCCTCCCTTTTGCCGCACAAAAGATAAAAAAATCTACCGCTCCCGCTTCGCGCCCGTGAAAAAAATTTGAGCCCACTTGTAGGCAAGTCTACATCCATCCGAGAAATTTTGGTTGTGACGTCAGCGTACGCCCGCCCGTACACTCTTTGGTGGGAGGGAAGGGAATCAGGTGTCAGCCAGTCGGGGGTGGGGGGGGGGGCGAATTTTACATTTTCTTGG
>CALNXI010003109.1:38013-51120 GCA_942486025.1 Porites evermanni
ACTATGGTCAAAGGTGATTGCTATTTATTGGGTGTACATATAAGACTATTTACTCGATATAATATTTTAGATATTGTTTCATTCTTGCACTGTTTGCAAATTATTTTTTCTCTAAAATCACCCAGCACCACCTTTAAAAGCCATTTGAATCTCCCCAGTTAACTGATTTATTAACTGGAGCTACGCTTTTAGCCCTGGCTAAATCTCTATATTTGAACGAGTTTTTGAACTGGACTGACTTACCATTCTCTGCCTTGCCCAGACATTTTAAAACCTCCAAAAGGTGACTGAGGTATACCGGCCATAAAGCAGTTCACCCTAAAGATAGTAAAAGTGTTGAAAGCTCCATCACACAGTACCTCCAAACTCAAGGTGGGGATTAGTTACGGTTTTTTGGTTTTTTCTATAGTTCCAATACGCAAGCTACTGATCACGCAACGGTAGGTCAACATTATTGTGTGTTTTCACATGACGTCATGGCGGCCATATTTGTGTCCTAAAACAATGAAACGGCGGCCATGTTTGTGTCCCAAACCAGTCCTGTGGGAGTTGAACTATTTTCTTATGTAAACGCTTTCTCTTGTTCCAATAAATTTGCATAGATGCTGGCCACGTGAGTGAAAACACAGAATAAGACATTACTTAATTAACTTGTCGAGCAATTAGTTTTACGTCAGCTGGAACAATTTTGGTCAATTCTGTAACATCGTAAGCAAAAAACCAACCTCTCTCTTAACAAGACGCTGTGGGAGCGTATATTTGGGCATCGATGTACTACGGGTGTGTGAAGTTTTTTCATGTGTATTAGGGATGCGTGAGTGGTGCAGTAGCGCTGTATATTTTAGGGGTTGGTTAAGATTTGTGAACTGGAAGGCGTGGAGTTATATTGGACGTGGAATTGGTAAGTTAATGGCTGTAGTTTGTTAATCAGTGCACAGTTAGTAGAGGAGACTGGTTAGGAAAGTCGGCAAACATCAAAGTTCAAAACAACGGTGCTGAAGTTTATGTTGGAAGCTTCCTGACCATGCACAATCCCTTGTGTTTTGTTCCCAAATTGTGTGACTGAATAAATGAATGCGATGTTTCTACTGGTCAGTAAGTTCAAAATGATAGGAATTCTATTGAACGTTGTGCATGGTCAGGTTCAAAAAAGCTAGCAAAAACATATAACAAGAGTCTAACGGGTTTCATAACCATTCCACTTCAATTCGTCGCGGAGTGTCGCGTCCCCGCCAAGAGGTTTATAATCTCGTCGCGCGCGAACCGCGCGTGGTCTTAGGGAACTGCAAAATCGGATGGCCCACAAATCTTACTATGAATCTACCTTTTGGTGTCCGCCCTGACGTCATGCAAATGACGTCACGGAGCGTTGTGGTCTCCGATACATGGCACTATCATGTTTTATTCATAAACAGCTTATTGCGAAGGTTTACTCAATTACTGGTAGTGAATCACGAGCAATTTTTCATGCAAATGACACACAAAAGCAAGCATAACAACGCTGGATTCACTAAGTGGCTGGAAATCCTCGCCGGGGAATATTTTCCACAGAAATTCCTCTGAAACGAGAACGTCGACTTGAAATCCAGTGCAAGCAACGTCTACGGCAGCGAAGGTAACGCTGTCAACCGAGAGACAGAGGCTACAGCGACTACAAACATTTACAGAGGCAGCGACAAAATACTACAGTTACACTGAAAACGAAACCGATGAAGAGAGGGATCACCAACTGCCGATAATTCAAGACAATACAATTCGCAACAAAAGCGATGGGGAGAGGCAACGCTTGAAGTTTACATTCAAACTTATCTTCTTCGATACAACGATAGGCAGCAAAAATTTACAACTACACGACCAAAAAAATGCACATGAGGAATATCTTTCCAGCGGACTGAGGACAGCCGATCAGCCTTTTGACTATAATTAAAGCGAGGTTCTGCGATACACGGATTTCTAGTGACTATGATCAGTGAAACTGGTTTCTCGTAGAATTTAAAACGAAGTAAAAAAAAGTAATGCTAGTGAAGTAGTTGTGGGAGTGCTAATTTGGTTATGAAGGGATAGTGTAGTTTAAGTCCGTTGAAATGAAGAAGTGGTTGTAAAAGATCTTACAAATAGTCGAAAACATACTTGTACTTATTTTAAACGTTGTTAGGCTTTCTGTTTAGGATTGTTTTTCGGTTATTTTTGATAATATTTTTATGGAGAGAACGCGGATAAGGGAAATTTCAATTAATATAGAGAAGTGGATATGATTTCGAGGGGGGCTGAAATTTTGTGTTTGCTCGGGGGGCTTTGAAAAATCGGTGAGGTCAAGAGGGAGGACGTAAAATCTGGATATAGAACTAAGGCCCTGATCACATGAGCCAGGCTGGCTCGCTTTAAAGAGATCTCGGCACCTTGACTGAACGCAACAAAAATCAACTTTGCGATTACATGACTACCGAGCTAGTCAGCCAGACCGGTTAGCTGGGATCCTGGTATTGTGATGCCGGGATCTCGGGATTCCAAGTAATCACGCTTGCCGGGCGGCCCGGCGAATGAACCAAGCGAGAAACAGGACAGCGGTTAACACACTGTTCATGCGCATTGCTTCCAATCTCTATATAAAAATGGCGGCTCCGGGCTGGCCCTTTTCGAACGAAAAACATTCTCGCCTTGAGAGGGAAACTTTAAATTATTTAATAGTTTGTTTCATTCAGTGTACCTTGTTTTTTCAATACGTTTGTTTTCTATTGCCAATTTCTTTGCGCGATATCTGTGGGACGTACGTAACGAGGATAAATTCTGTGTCGTGACACATCGCGCGGTAGACATTCGCGTCGCTTGGCTTGTTTACTTGGTTTGTTTACGTTCGCATGTTTTGCGTGCCTATTGCAACTTTGAATCAAAACAAGCGAACTCGATTACTCTACTTGGGCGACGCCCAAACAATAATAAATGCAGTTAACACTCTTTGTTATCCAACTTTATATTACCAATATTTAGTAAACATCTATGAACTGACAATGGGTACTGCTGTATCCGAAATATTTTTTTAAAACTTAAACGTTGTGTTTTTAGATGTTTTAACAATACATATAAATAGGAAGCTTTAGCATCGACGGCGGAATTTTCGTTTTTTTTTTTTAAATAGTCGCTTTAGGCTCCTATTCGCCGGAAATATCAAATGTAGGCGAATATCCCTGGAGTTTATATCTTGGGTACCGCACTTAAGTTTTGAAAGATAAAGGCGGGCTTCTCGATTCAACCAATCATAAACCTTTTATTCCCAGGCTTTCCACTCACAAGGAATACTAAAACTTACAGAAAAGAGGGCGTTATAAGTGTTCTTACTAACCATACTGTTCCAGCCTGTAAACTGTGAGAAATGGTCGTTGCTTTATCGATGTCTTTGGTGATTACTGCTGCTGCCAGCCCATAAGTTGTGTTATTTGCCCTCTCAATAACCTCGTTTATATCACTGAATTTTATTATCTGCTGTACTGGGCCAAATATCTTGTAGAAGAAAGAGCAAGATAATAAATTTAATCACGTACAAGTACACTTTATTACACAACACGTAAACAACGAAGTTTTGTATTTTGCACGTTCCACGTAAAAGTAACATGATTTAACGGCTGGGTTTCACTAGCAGAAAGTTTCCATTTTTTTCTGACTTAGTGTACATCTGTCTGGATTTGCAAAAAACATGGCTACAGAAATCTCTCTTATATACCCTCTGACTGAGCCTTGCAGTGGAGCATGTTTTTTTGTCTTTTTCAGAGTTGCTTTTTATTTATTTAATCGGTACCGGAGAGGCCACAGTAGACAGACTTTGATGAGTTCCTCGCTGGCTATTAACCTATTACCCACCCCCCCCCCCACCCCCCCCCCCAAACAATGTTTTTTATAACTTCCCATAATTCTCTCTTCATGTAAGTTTGAAATCGGCGTGCGTACTAGACTGAACTCGCCTGGGAAAACGCCGAGAAGGCCTGGCAAAACGCCATACAGGGACTAGGCAAGGCCTAGGCCTACGTAAATAAATAACAGAGAGACAAGGTCCAAGACAGCGAGGAGTACCTTTGGTGAGTGATCTTTAATGCAAACACCTTCTCAATTTCAACCTAACCTCTTGCATCAATTCACTAAAACTTGAATCTACATGTAACTTTGTCTCTTGTACATGATTTGAAAAGCCTGAAGACATGTAGACATTATAAATTACAAGTGTCCAGGTGTAGCTAATGATCGAATCAANATTGCCGCGAAAGTCATTCATAGTGTGATTTACCGAAAGTGTTGACAGACAAATCTCAGGTATGTGCGGTTGAGCTCGTGTTACTAGAATACTTTGTGTCAAGCATAAAAACGCTTCGTGAGTGTTTAGTTTGGGTGATTTTGTGTTAGAAAGCCTATTCTGTGCTCAAAGATTGTGGATTCTTGATCTGTTTTCGGCCGACACTGAGCTGTAGGCCTCACGGTTTGACTGACTAAAAGATTACAATTTCTGGACGTTTCAAATGTTGTTTATTTCATCCCAAAATCCTGTTATTTCTGCGAGAGAACTTTACCGTCTATTGTCAGCAATAATGCTGTCATTGTTTAGCTTCAGCTAGTGACTTTTAATTGCTTCCCATTCCACTTAGATGTCAAATAGTTAAAATGCACTTGAAGTTTCTTTAGCCACGTTTTAACAAATCCAGACAGATATGAACATGAAGAAATGATCGTCGCAGTGAACGCAATTTATGCAACTGCGTAAAGAAGCCTGAAAAAAATTCAGGACTTCAACGGGGTTTGAACCCGAGACCTCGCGATACCGGTGTGGTGCTCAACCAACTGAGCTATGAAGCCACTGACGTTGGGAGCAGGTCAATATTATTGTGGGTTCATATGTTCCCCTGAAAGAAATGAGTGTTAATGATATATGAAATAAATCATATATGAACTGCGGAAATGAAATGAACTTGAAGAAATGATCGTCGCAGTGAACGCAATTTATGCAATTGCGTAAAGAAGCCTGAAAAAAATTCAGGACTTCAACTGGGTTTGAACCCGTGACCTCGCGATTCCGGTGCGATGCTCTACCAACTGAGCTATGAAGCCACTGACGTTGGGACCTGCGACGATCATTTCTTCATGTTAATTTCATTTCCGCAGTTCATCAGTTCATATATTAGTGTATATGCTTGGCATTTCTGTAAATTTCTGTGAATTTCGTAGCAGAAATTTGTATAAGTCATTCATTACCGCAAACAAACCAAATAAGAGTTTGATTTTATACTTCTCTACGGATCAAGGGAGCAAGTACCTCTTCCTTGGCAATTCTCATGTCATCTTTGACGTCGGAGAAAACAGTGGGTTGTATGAAGTATCCCTTGTCTCCATGACGACCACCACCACATTCCAGCTTTGCACCTTCTTTCTTTCCACTTTCAATCAAATCCAGAATTTTATCAAACTGTTCTTTATCCACCTACAGTCAAAAAATATAGAAGGTACAATGTTGGTCCAGCTGTCATACACCAATTTTGGGCAAGTTCACAGGGAGGCCACGCAAAAGGTACTAGTTACAAGCCAAAGTTTCAACTGCTATGGAGGAAACACGGAACTGAAGTTATTTCAAGTAAATAGTCCGAGGTCTGGTTAAAATGTCAGTGAATGTAATGTCGTACCCAGCAGTGAATGAGCAATGTCATAATATAAGCTGAACAACAGTCTGTAAAGTTAATTTACATTTATGGTCAAATGATCATTGTTCAGATAGTAACTCATGGTCACGGGCCACGACTGTTAAAATGTCCAAATTCGAGAGGGCTCAATCTGGAATCATATGGCAGGCGAAATCTTGGGGAGATTAGAAATTGATCATTGAGAGGGCTTGTGCAACAGGCCTTATTTTAGCCTGTGTAAAGACGCTCACTTCCACTCAAACAAAATCAGGGCCAGAGACACGCTCCCTGATTTTGTTTGAGGGGAGGGGGGGTCCAATGTTATTTAGGTTCCCTCTCGTGTACTGTCTCGTGCTTTGTGCTCAAGTCAAAAAGCACACCTGAGAGCTATTGATAAAACCTGTTTTGCAAGCTAAAAGTGAATGGTGATACAAGATTTCTTTACTACATTCACCTGTGGACCCTGTTCAACGTTCTCGCCAAACGGATCTCCAACAGTGCGCTTCTTAGCTCTTTCCACGCTTCTCTTCACAAACTTATCATAAATGGTGTCTTGTACAAATGTACGACTTCCTGCATTGCAGCACTGTCCTTGGTTGAAGAACAGCGCACGGTGGGCAGTCTGCACAGCAAAGTCCATATCACTGTCCGCAAATACTATGACAGGGCTTTTTCCTCCGAGTTCTAGGGTCACACGCTTCAAATTGGATTTCGCAGCTGCAGCCTGGATGATCTGTCCAACCTTTGTAACGATCATCGTAAGAGTAAGTCAATGTACATGTAAGACTAAAACTTGCCAATGCATAAGGATTTGTGACAAAAATTTATTGTTATTATAACGACAACTCATCTAACAGAGCAATATGAGACCTTAGTTCGTAAGCTATGTACACAACAATAACTCATTACACACAAATTGAGGGGCACCCTGATTAACTGCTAGTTTTAGCAAGTTTTCCCTCAAAATCGAATTGCGTTTTCTTGGGAAAAAAGAAAGGGTAGGACATAAGATCAAGATTGACCTAGAGCCTAATTCTCCAAGCCATGGGTGTTTCATTAGGTTTTTACAGTCTGTAGATAATCATTAAATCAATAGTAAAGTCTTTTGTTTTTTGATTAAGTCATTAAGTCAGTGTAACAGAGCAGTTTAACTCATTCAACAGTTGGGCAGGGGTGGGATGCTCGACACATTTTGACTGCTGAATAAAAAGAGGGTGACTTATTACAAAGATAATTTCAAAGTGGGATCTGAGTAGCTTGTTTACAGACCTTCTGATTTCCTCTTTAGATAAAGTCTAGCGCATGCATGACAATTACACCTGTGGAAGACTTATTGACTGCTAGCGCAAGGGGTGATATCAGAAGTTCCTTGGTTTCCCCTTTTTGCTTCCTTCTTCCCTCTTTCCCCCAGAAATGCCTGATACTCAAGTTAAAGGGGTAGGGGTGGGTAAGTGAGAACAAGATGACACTTGCCAAATTGTCCGCTTGATGTTAAATTATTTGAAAAAAAAAGTCTGTAGACAGGTTAGTATTGGTAAAGTTACATGAACATTTAGCTTCATGTACCTCTGTTGACCCTGTGAATGAGACTTTGTTGATGTCCATGTGTTCAGATATGGCAGCACCTGCAGTGGGACCATAACCAGGGATGATATTCACCACACCAGGGGGGAAGCCAGCCTGCAGACACAACAAGATATTCAGAAGACATCACAGTTCATAACATAATCCACACTAAAAAAATTAAGCCAAACCTATTTAATAAAGGCTTGCAAATTTGCATTCCCAGTAAAAGGGTATTATACCCCACGGAATCAATTTAGGTTTCTGGGAAACTGCCCACCTACCCCTCCCCTAACTCTACGTCAACATTTGCGTCTCACTTGGAGCAAAATGTTGGGTTAGGGGAGGGGTAGGCGGGCAGTTTCCCAGAAGCCTAAGATGATCCCCACCCTCGAGTCACGGGCAAGTGGCCGCTTGATGGAGGTTGGCTGCTCAAAAATAGTTTTTCATTTCAATTGGATAATATCAGCATAATCATTAGCATATTTCTTTATTTTGAACCAAACATGCACCAGCAGTGGCATTAATCAGTTGTCACCTTCGTCATCTTAACCTGTCTTTTCGTTCATCATCTTTTTTTTAAAATAAAGCCAAACCTAAGTGTATCAAGCAAGTGATGGCTGCTTAACAGAGGTGACACCAATAGGAGAACTCTCATTGGGTTGCATTGCTGCTACGATTATTTTGAAACTTTACTTACTTAGACTGCATAATAACGGAGCTCCACGCGCGCGACCGTGGCCCCATACCTAAGAAAATGTGGTCATCTACCCTTCCGAGAAATTTGGGTAATCACGTGACCGTAAGAAAGAGAAATAGAAACTAGCAACATCATGGAGCCTTTTGTCTTCTTTGATAATCGTTGGTTTATATAATTTTATTTTGGCGGCTTTTGGAACATTTTCAAAACTATTTCTTTAAATGTATCTGCCTAAAATTGGAAATTAATATTGTAACCTGGAACAAAGGAATCTAAAATTAACTATAAAATTCAGTTGAATAACGCCTAATTTACCTCCTTCAGAAGAGAGCCAAGGTAAAGAGCTGTTAATGGAGTCTGCTCTGCAGGTTTAAGCACAACAACATTGCCACAAGCCAAGGCAGGACCAAGCTTTAAGCTACACAAGGCCAAAGGGAAATTCCAAGGTGTAATAGCACCCACAATTCCAACTGGTTCACGCCGGGTGTACACAAAAAAAGGACCATCTGCAAATTCGAAAGTAACATTTGTACTCTTTAACACCTGAGAGTAACCAACATTAAATTTTTCCAGCTTATGGCAACTTTACTGAATCGAAAATACAGGTCATGAGAAAATACATCAAAGTAAAAACTGTGGTGAACTCGTAAATGCATTTTATTTTTCGTAAAAAGGCATTTACCAGCTGGTTATTTTACAAGCATTTGCGAGGATTTGAACTCGGGACTAACAAGAACAAATCCAGCTGGCGGTCAGGACAGGACTTGACCTCGGGCCTCTGAAATACAAGTCCAACGCTCAACTGCCCGACCACTACTATTGCAAATAAGCGTTCAGTGAAAAACGAGTGAAAAATAACACAATATTATGCAAAACAATGATTTTAATTTAAATTTGCAGCCAAAGCACAAAACATAAGGGGATAATCTTGATCAAGAAAAGATGACAAACAGAAAAATACACCTTGAGGTGTGATAATCGACTTGTGACTCTTTCTCGTTGACAGTAAAAATTAAGACTGTCAGTTGAGAAATAGCATCACTGTTTTTAAATTTATCAACCACTTTAGGCATAATCAGCTGGATTTTCAGCGTAAAACGGCTTTGAAGACGACTATTTGAAGCACATTGTATCCATTAATCAAATCATTGCTAGAACCCCTCTAGAGATCACACAATGAAGTTTCAGTAACTTAGGGTATAAATAATCACGTTAATGTCCCAAATTTAACTGTTCTAGCAGTCCTTAAGATTAAGATACGCGTAGTGTACAATGTATAGCATTGAAAGCAAGTCTTTACGTTTCCACCGTGGACGTGGCAGTGAATTTTATCCCTGCTGAAGATTGTTTGAAAACTTTTTTTATCTCAAACGATTCGTTAACGCCTCTTGTGTATTTTTCATACCAGTGAAATACTGACAGCAGCGAAAACAGTGACAAGAGTAAAAACAGCGACAACAGCGACCAGAACAACAACCGAACAACCGTGACAACCATGACAGCAGTGACAACGGCTATAATAGTGAGAACAGCGACAACAGTGAGAACAGCGACAAGAGCGACAACAGTGACAGTGACAACAGCGACATAAGTAAAACCAATTAAAACAGTGACAACAGTGAAAACAGCGAAAACAAAGACAACAGTGACAACGGTGACAACGGCGACAACAGCAACAACAGCGACAAAAGTGACAACGACAATAACAATGGTGACAACAGCAACAAGAGTGACAATGGTGACAACAGCGACAACAGTGAAAACAGTGACAATGGTGACAACAGCGACAGCAGTGTCAACGGTAAAAACAGCGACAACAAAAACAATAGTGACAATGGTGACAACATCGACAACGATGACAAAATTGCCAACAGCAGCAACAGCAACAACGATGCACACCGCAACAACAATGACAACAATGACAACAGGGAACACAACAACAACGCGGACAACGGTGACAACAGCAACAACAGTGACAACGGTGACAATGGTGACAACAGTAAAAACAGTGACAACCGACAACAACAGTGAAAAAAGTGCCAACAGCGACAACGGTGACAACAGTGACAACGGTGACAACGGTGACAACAATGACTAGAGGGACAACAGTGACAACAATGACAAGAGCGACAACAGCGACAACAGTAACAACGGTGACAACAGCAACAACAGTGATAACTGTGACAACAGTGACAACAGTGACAACAGCCACAACGGTGACAACAGCTACAAAAGTGACAACGGTGACAACGGTGACAACGGCAAAAACGGTGACAACGGCGACAACGGTGAAAACAGTGACAACTGCGACAACAATGACAACAGCGACAACGGTGACATCAGCGACAACAGTGACAACGTTGACAACAGCGACAACGGTGAAAACAATGACAACAGTGACAATGGTGACAACAGGGAAAACAGTAATAACGGTAACAACGGTGACAACAGTGACAACAGCGACAACGGTGACAACAGTGACAACAGTGACAACAGTGACAACGGTGACAACAGTGAAAACGGAAACAACAGCGACAACAGTAACAACAGTGACAAAGGTGACAACAGTGACAACGGTGACATCGGTGACAATGGTGAATATGGTGACAAATGCGACAATATTGACAAAGGTGACAACAGTGACAACAGCAACAATGGTGACAACAGTAAAAACAGTGACAACAGCGACAACAGTGACAACGGTGAAAACAGCGATAACGGTGATAACTGTCACAACGGTGTCAACGGTGACAATGATGACAACGGTGAAAACAGCGATAACAGTGACAACAGTGACAAAGCGACAACGGTGACAACAGTGACAACAGGGACAACAGTGACAACAGTGACAACGGTGACAACAGTGACAACGGCGACAACAGTGACAACAGCGACAACAGTGACACAGTGACAACAGTGAGAACGGTGAAAACAGTGACAACAGTGACAACAACGACAGCGGTGACAACAGTGACAAAAGCGACAACGGTGACAACAGCGACAACGGTGACAACAGTGACAACAGCGACCACAGTGACAACAGTGACAAACGTGAGAACAGGGACCACAGTGACAACACCGAAAACAGTGACAACAGCGACAAAGGTGACAACGGTGACAACAGCGACAACAGTGACAACGCTGAGAAGAGCGAGAACGGTCAAAACAGTGACAACGGTGACAACAGTGACAACAGTGACAATAGTGACATCGGTGACAACAGTGACAATAGCGAAAACAGTGACAATGGTGACAACAGTGACAACGGTGACAACAGTGACAACAGCGACAACGGTGAAAACAGTGAAAACTGCGACAACAGTGACAACAGCCACAACAATAACAACGGTGACAAAAGAGACAACAGGGAAGACAGCAACAACGATGATAACAGTGACAACGGTGACAACAGCGGCAACAGTGACAACGGTTACTCCCATAAAAATCGTGACAACAGTAAGAATAGTGACAACGGTGACAACAGTGACAACGGCGACAATGGTGACAACAGTGACACAGTGACAACAGTGAGAACGGTGACAACGGTAAAAACAGTGACAACAGTGACAACAGCGACAGCGGTGACAACAGTGAAAACAGCAACAATGGTGACGACAGTGACAACGGTGACAACAGTGACAACAGCGATAAAAGTGACAACAGTGAAAACAGTGACAACAGCGACAACAATCACAATGGTGACAACAGTGACAACAGCGAAAACATTGAAAACAGTGAAAACAGCGACAACGGTGACAACAGTGACGAAAGTGAGAACAGGGACCACAGTGACAACACCGACAAAGGTGAGAACAGCGACAAAAGGGTCAATAGCGACAACGGTGAGAACGGTGACAACAGCGACAACATTGACAACGCTGAGAAGAACGACAACGGTGACAACAGTGACAACGGTGACAACAGCGACAACAGTGACAACGGTGACAACAGCGACAACGGTGACAACGCTGACAACAGCGACAACAGTAACAAACGTGACAACTATAAAAACGGTCACAACAGCGAGAACAGTGACAATGTTGACGACAGCGACAACAGTGACCAAAGTAAAAACAGCCACAATCGTGACAACAGCTACAACAGTGACAACAGTGAAATCAGTGAAAACGGTGACAACGGTGACAACAGTGACAACGGTGACAACAGTGACAACAGTGACAACGTTGACAACAGCGACAATGGTAACATGGTTACATCGGTGAACCCAATGACATTAGCGACAACAGTGACAACAATGACAACGGTGACAACAGCGACAACAGCGACAAATGTGACAACAGTGACAACAGTGACAACGGTGACAACAGCGACAACGGAGACACACTGACATCGGTGACAACAGTGACAACAGCGACAACAGTGACAACAGTGACAACAGCGACAACAGTGACAACAGCGACAAGAGCGACAACGGTTTCAACACTGACAAAGGTGAGAAAAGGGACCACAGGGACAACAACGACAACGGTGACAACAGCGAAAAAAGGGGCAACAGCGACAACGGTGACAACAGTGACAACGCTGAGAAGAGCGACAACGGTAACAACGGTGACAACGCTGAGAAGAGCGACAACGGTGATAACGAAGACAACAGTAACAACAGTGAAAACAGTGACAATGGTGACATCGGTGACAACAGTGACATCAGCGACAACGTTGAAAACAGTGAAAACAGCGACAACAGCGACAACGGTGACAACAGTGACAAAAGTGAGAAAAGGGACCACAGGGACAACACCGACAACGGTGAAGACAGCGACAAAAGGGCCAAAAGCGACAACGGTGACAACAGTGACAACGGTGACAACAGTGACAACAGTGACATCGGTGAACACAGTGACAACAGCGACAACAGTGACAACAGTGACAACAGTAACAACTGTGACAACAGCGACAACGGTGAAAACAGTGACAAGAGCGACAACAGTGAAAACAGCCACAAAAGTAAGAATGGTGACAACAGTGAAAATGGTGACAACAGTGACAACCGTGACAACGGTGACAACAGTGACAACAGCGGCAACCTCGAGAACAGTGACAAAGGTGACAACGGTGACAACGGTGACACCAGTGACATCGGTGAAGACAGTGACAACAGCAACAATGGTGACAACGGTAACATCAGTGACAACAGTGACAACGGTGACAACAGTGACAACAGCGACA